>JAHKKF010495474.1:0-13279 GCA_019740295.1 Labeo calbasu | reverse complement strand
TAAAGAAGAAGCACTAGATGGTGATAGGGCATGCACAATGCTTCAAAGTGACTCTGAAGTCCATGAAAGTTTGGACTTGGTGGAGCAAGAAATTGCAAAAACTAAGCTCAAGGGAAGCCTGGAAGAAGATAGTGAATTTATGACAGAAATTAAGAGAGAAGATGTAGTTTCTAAAGAAGAATCACTAGATAGTGATAGGGCATGCACAATGCTTCAAAGTGACTCTGAAGTCCATGAAAGTTTGGACTTGGTGGAGCAAGAAATTGCAAGAACTGAGCTCAAGGGAAGCCTGGAAGAAGATAGTGAATTTATGACAGAAATTAAGACAGAAGATGTAGTTTCTAAAGAAGAATCACTAGATAGTGATAGGGCATGCACAATGCTTCAAAGTGACTCTGAAGTCCATGAAAGTTTGGACTTGGTGGAGAAAGAAACTGCAAGAACTGAGCTCAAGGGAAACTTCGAAGAAGATAGTGATGTTAAGACAGAGATGATGATGGAAGATGTTGCTCCTAAAGAAGAAGCATTAGATGGCGATAGGGCATGCACAATCCTTCAAAGTGATTTTGAAGTCCATGAAAGTTTGGACTTGGTGGAGAAAGAAAGTGTAAGAACTGAGCTCAAAGGAAGCCTGGAAAAAGATAGTGATGTTATGATCAAGATGATGACAGAAGATATTGTTTGTAAAGAAGCCCTAGATAGTGATAGTGCATGCACAATTCTTCAAAGTGACTCTGCAGTCCATGAAAGCTTGGACGTGGTGCAGAAAGAAAGTGCAACAATTGAGCTCAAGGGAAACCTGGAAGAAGACAGTGATGTTATGACAGAGATGATGACAGAAGATGTTGTTTCTAAAGAAGAATCACTAGATGGTGATAGAGTGTGCATGATGCTTCAAACTGACTCTGAAATCCATGAAAGTTTGGACATGGTGCAAAACGAAAATTCAAAAATTGAGCTCAAGGGAAGCCTTGAAGAAAATAGTGATGTTATGACAGAGATGATGACAGAAGATGTTGTTTCTAAAGAAGAAGCACAAGGTGGAGATAGGTTGTGCATGATGCTTCAAAGTGACTCTGAAGTCCATGAAAGTTTGGACTTGGTGGAGAAAGAAAGTACAAGAATTGAGCTCAAGGGATACTTCGAAGAAAACAGTTTTGTTAAGACAGAGATGATGACGGAAGATGTTGTTTCTAAGGAAGAAGCACTAGATGGAGACTCTGAAGTCCATGAAAGTTTGGACATGGTGCAGAGAGAAAGTGTACAAATTGAGCTCAAGGAAAGCCTGGAAGAAGATAGTAATGCTATGACAGAGATGAGGACAGATGAAGATCATGATGTCAAGGTTGATGAGCAAAATGAGCAACCACAACTTACTGAAAACCAGCATATGCACACCGAACAGCCTGAGGATGAAACAGTTCATTCATATGAAAGTCAAGAACATGTCGACATAGAGCATCCAATCTCATTCTCTGAAACATCTCTTCAACTTAAAAGCTCTTTTCAAACTCCATCAACTCTGCCCATGTTCCAAGATACAGCTACAATCAAAGAACCAGAGGATCTTCTGGAAGTTTCCATGCACACCAGTATGGATCTCACAGACAGTCAGCCAGACAATGTGACATCAGACATTCCCAGCTCAGACCAGGAAGAGGGCAACAGCTCAGAAGATGAGTCTCCAAATGCCAGCCAGTGCTTTCAGAGCACAAGCCTTTTAGCAGCGGCTACTCTTAATGAGCAGCCCTTATCCTTTACTAATGGAGTCCCCAAGGCTGATTCTGTGTCTGACGCCAACAATTTGCCTGAAGAAGTGCTTAGTAAAGAGAAGAACAATGAAGAACCTAAAGCCACTCAGATTGATGACTGGGAGAATTCTAACATCTGGGGCAAAAGCATGAATGCATCAGATGCAGCGGAGATCACACAAGCATCAAGTATGGATGAAAATGCAGGCATTTTCCCAGTCAATGAGACTGAGAAGTTAGAAATTTCAAATAAAATGCCAAGTTTAGCAGAAAACATCTTTGGAAAATTTGAAGAACATCTTGAAAGGCCACTGGAGAGCTTTTCAGAAAAAGTTCTGTCTGCGATGGACTTTGAGAGCAACAATTCAGGAGAGGAGGAGGAATTTCAGTCAAAGGAAAAGAAAAGTGAGATTCATAGCTTTTTTAGCACTAGTATGAAGGAGGATTTCTGGAGTGAGGGTAAAACAGAGATGGCAGCTACTTATGACCCTGCCAAGACTGAAGACTTAAGCCAGGCTATGGTCTTTGGAGAGGAGTGGAGAGATATGGAGGGAATGCCAACAGCAAATGGAAGTCATAAAAAAAAGATGGACATCCTCAAAGGCCAGGATGAGAGGCATAAAGATGAACAGCCAACGCAAGGCAAGATGGTCCTATATGATGACTCCGCTGATGAGGGGGATTCCTGGTCCTCTGGTGATGAGTAACAGCTTTGTCCGAAGACGTTTTATACCATTTAAGACTAAACCAAAAACATAAAAAAGTAGTGATGAAAAAACATTTACAGAAATTAAACTAGACAAGATTGCTCTGCGCAGTGTGTGTAATTGTACAATGTGATCTCTGTAATTTGAGTTAACAGCTTGGCATAATGTGCCAGCTGTCGTCTCGGGATAAGAAGACATTGTACTTCATGACAGCCACAGGCAAAAAGAATTCTTAAATATTTACTATAAAGCTTTATTTCATGCTTGTTGTTTCTATACTAATTAGACCAGCTTTTTCAAAGTGTTAAAAAACCATTTTGTGTATTTGCACTGATGTTTGTTACAATGGAAAAATTACAATTCTGAAAAACAGAAAAGATTAATAAAAAAATAAAACAGCACATAATTTGAGTTGGTGTTTTCTTTGTTTTCTAATTTTACATTTTTTCTCAATAATTCCATGAACACAACATTTTCTCTATTTTTTAGATGTTCCATAGACATGTAACACTTTTTATAAATTTAACTCAAATTTAAAAGGAACTGCCTGGCATCCACATAAAAACAAAAACACCGTAATTTAGAAGTAATAGGCTATTTTCTTTTCTGGTTTGGCTCCCCTCATCGAACAGAGATTGAGGTCTCTGCAGAGCAAATGTCGGCGTTTCTGACTTTGTGGGTGTTTTCAAACTGCTGGGTGTTTCTATACTTGATGGAACGCTCTGTTTGAATAGGCATGACGGACTGTAGACTTGGAAGTAAGCAACCACTGATGTGATTGGCTAACAGTTGTGTGTGTTTGACAGCCAGATGGACGCTGCTGTAATTTAGGTTAAAAATGAATAAATACATATCAAAAGAATAACAAAGTAATAGCGACCACATAATAAACAGTTACTCACACTTATGGTCACTTATAGTCCATTATAGTCAGCACAGCATCTTCTTTTAGTTTCAGTCTTTTTGAAAATCATGCGTTGAATTGTGCCTTGTTTGTAAATGATTCCATGGTAAAATGAACTAAACAAAGGACCAAGTACTTACTGAGGCAGTTTGGAACTTCATTAAAAATAAAGTTCATCTAGGGAGGCAATGCAAACCACTGCACAGCATCTTGTTGTCTTCGGAGCCATTTTTATTGTTTGATTTTTGCACAGACCTGCGTTTGCCTCTCGTTATTTACACTACATGTGCAAATCGGTGGGCAGGGTTGAACAGGCAGTGATGTAGAGTCTGTGGGCGGAGCTAAACAGGCAGTGATGTAGAATTGGTGGGCGGGGCTAAACAGACAGTGATGTAGTAGCAGAGCCCCTCTCTGCTGTGGGCTGACGAGCAGTGCTGTTTACTTTAGCCACATTTTGCAAAGATGCATACAAAACCTCTACACTCCTTTCTGCTGTAGGTGAAGCTGGATCATGAATGATTGGCATGAACAAAGATGCATTTAGGTACACTGTAAAAAACAATTTGTTGAGTCAACTTAAAATAATTTGTAACCTGGCTGCCTTAAAATTTTAAATTCAGTCAACTCAAAAAAAAGTTTATTCAACCTGAAATGTTAAATTATACTAAGTGACAACTTAGATATTTGAGTTGAATCAACTTAAAATTTTAAGGCAGCTGGGTTACTTACCCATCTGTTAAGTTTAGCAAACACAAATATCTAAGTTGTTACTTAGTACAACTTAACATTTCAAGTTGATTAAACATATTTTAGTTGACTGAACTTAAAATTTTAAGGCAGCAGGGTGCAAATTATTTTAAGCTGACTCAACAAATTGTGTTTTTTATTTTTACAGTGTAGATAGCCCTATGCATTTCCTTCAAAAATCAAAGTAACATTAATCGTCTGCATCTTCAGCAGGTCAGATGTCGGGAGTAAATGACGACTGCTATGTTCATTATTACATCCAACAACAGAGCACCTCAATCACTTAGGAGCCATTCTTGTCTTCCCCTGCACCAGCGTCGAAACAATGGCGGTCGGACTGTTTACAGCTCACTCAGGGCAGGTCTAAGGTAAGACGGGTATGTCAATGAACTATCGTGGGAGCGGCTTGGTCGGTGTGACGTCACAGACAAGATGCAGAGAATGGCTTGATTTGAAAAAAGGGATATTACTTATAAAGATAAAAACCACTGGGTGGATTTTTATCATTACAGGGTGTTTGCGTCACTTCCAAAACACATTTATGTTCAAACAAGAAGTAAAAGTGAGTTTTGCATCCGATGGCCCTTTTAAAGATAGAATTAAAGTTCTAGGGTTTGATTCTTAAAGTTCTACGTTTATTTCTCCAACCATTTCAGTTTTAGTGAATCAGAACCCCAGTTGAACAGACTAAATTCTTTCACTGATGGCAAATCACATTGGGATTTGGAGCCGAGCGCTTGTAACCACACAATACTGGTCGGAGAGAAAGAGGCCACACTAGAAGAAGGAAAGAATAAGGAACAATGAATAATAGATGACATCACCTCCTCATTTCCCTCTGCATGCACACTGGCTCTCTGATGCCACTGATGGGGGGTATAATGGGACAATGGCAGCAGCTATAACGGACGAACATGTCGGCACTTTAACTAGAACACTTAGTCAGATAGAAACTGGTGGCATAACATCCTGCATAAAATAAAATAAAAAAGATCTTACTCTTCAAAAGGTTAAACCTTCTATTCTTAGTCCAATCAAACAGCTAGTCAGATGACCCACAAATACAAGCAGGATTTACACGGTCTTTTGAGAGCTACAACAAAAGTGAGCCAGGGAAGCAGCTGGGTGGTCAGATGCCTCAACACCTGTTTCATGTGGAAGAGGACGCCACACAATCACCCCTGATGCAACAGCGTGCAACCAGCTTATTGAAATAAGGATCTGATCCTGTTGAAATGACAGAGGTTGGTATTTAAACCTGATCTCAATGGCATTCACAAGTGTCAATGCAAGAGCTATTTGAGTAAAATGACCACAGAATCCCGAGACCACGGTGCTACAAATAAATCTCAATAAGCCGAAATGTGTTATTCATTTCTCTCAGCTTCCTTTACCATCTGCCTTTGTTATTGATTGCTATTGATTAGCAATGTCAGATAGTGAGTGACTGAGTGTTTTAAAGATTAGACAAGACCCAGCATTCATCATCATTCTTTTAGCTTCTACATTCTAATGCAAATGCGTGACAAATCATTACTAATACTTGTTCATGCTGTTGTTTTCTCTAACAAAATTACGTCATTTCCTAGGGAATTGTGTAATTAATGAACTTTGGTTAGTTTAGGAATATTACAAAACAGGATGTGAAGTGACAAGCAATATTTATGACAAGTGATACGGAGTTACAGCTAGAAAACATTTTGTTTGAGAAAAGTAAAAATTAAAAAATGTTCTTAATAAGTTGACATTCTTAACGTTGGAGGTAATTTGGTAAAGAATCAATTTTCATTTAGAAACTGGTAGTACATTTCACAAATAACTGCGAGTAACACAAGTAGCACATTAAATGAAACATTACATTTTTAAAAAGACTTATTTTATTTACAACTAGGGTTGCCAGGTTTTCACAATAAAACCCGTCCAACGTCTGCCTAAAACTAGCCTAAAACTAACCCAATCGCGTTTCGGGAGGGGTTCTCCTGTAAAAAACACATTCTGGGGTAAAAAAAATACAAGTTTTCGAGAAGTTCCCTGGGTAAAATTCGCATTTCTGAGGCTAACTATCATGTTATTAGGGTCGCTTCTTCAACCCAAATCCGCAAGAAAACCGCGGATTTAACACTGTTTACAACTTTGAGTGTAGATCTAGCAAAACTATTACAAAAATGTACCCCTTCACTTAATTGTGTTTTTTGCAAGCACATATGTAATTTATCCCACTGCCTGAGGGAAGAGGATACCAGCTGATTATAAAGACCAAGATATTGATCGAACATCTGAGGAATGATTTTGGATATTTTACAATGATATCTCATTGCACTGAGAGATTTCATATTGATTTGCCAAGCTGTGCTGTACGCATCCAAATTTGTCACTTTTGATGAGTAACTCTAGTTGGGTCTGTGTAAGCCAAGTGCATTTGTTGGCTTATTGCATTCTCTCAGTCTTCAGACAAACAGTCTGCTGGAGAGCTGAATCAGTTTTAGCACAACTGTTAGAGAAATAATACAATGAAACTATTTTAGAGCACAATCACTCTGTCAATCAATACATAAATTGACATTTACATTGTTAAGGATGACGGGGGTTTTCTGTGGGATGAAATGGTTCGGTCTGAGTGCATTAGGGAAAATAGGCTGACTTTGTCATCCAATAAGTGGGGACCTGTTACAAACAGAAGCTCAATGGTTGCGCCAGACGCCACAACTGACAAACTCAGCTGACGCTGTGCTCAGATGAACAGAATGTCATTGAGGAATGGTCTGAATTCAATACCCACACCACCAAAAGACACATGCACAAGACACACTCAAGGTCATTTCATTGTGCCTGAATCACAGTGATCTGTTAATAAAGTATTTGTGGTTTTTATCTCCAACAACAAACCCAGTGTCTCTATTAGGGGAAAACATACTTGGATAATTAGATCACACCCAAAGTTTTATCTCATGCAACCGTGTCTTTTTGTGTTAAAATAAAACCGGACACCTGGAGTTCCTCTGAACAAGCATGTATATTATAAAACTGATTCAGTACATTTAAAATGCAGCGTTTTAGTAGCAGTGTTGATGCGAAATATAGTTAAAGGCTGACATCTAGTGGTCAGATATGAAATCGCAACAACGCAGTTCAAATGTAAAGATACTATTGCAAAAAAAAAAGGCAAAACTTGTCCTCTAGAGTTTCAGAAAATTATATAAATGACATTTATAATGTTACAAAAAATTCTATTTCAAATAAATTCTTGTTTGTATTCATCAAAGCTTACATATACTTGATTTTTAATACTGTGTTAGCTGAATCCACAGCTGTTTTTTATTTAGTGATAGTTGCGTGTCCTGAACAGTTAAACTGCCTTCTGTTCTTAGAAAAATCCTTCAGGTCCCCCAAATTCTTCGGTTTTTCAGCATTTTTGTGTATTTGAACCAACGACTGTATGATTTTAAGATCTATCTTTTCACACTGAGGACAACTGAGGGACTCATATGCAACTATTACAGATGGCTCAAACGCTCACTGATGCTCCAGAAGGAAAAAAAACATGCATTAAGAGCATTAAGAGAACTTTTTGAATTTGAAGATCAGGGTAAATTCAACTTATTTTGACATCTTATGTAGCTTCTGAAGGACAGTACTAAATTAAAAAAGTACGATATACAGGCAAAATAAGAAAAACGTAATAACATTGTCCAAAAGTTCAAAAGTTTTAACCCCCGGCTCTTAAAGCATCATGTTTCCTTCTGGAGCATCAGTGAGTGTTTGAACATTCTGTAATAGTTGCATGTAAGTCCCTCAGTTGTCCTCAGTGTGAAAAAAAGGATCTCAAAATCATACAATCATTGTTGGAAAGGATTCAAAAACACAAAAAAAAAAAACCCTAGAATTTGTGGGACCTGAGGGATTTTCTGAAGAGCAGTCGACAGGACAAACTAAACAAAATTATTACTAAACAAAAAAATACAGCTGTGGATCATTCAGGTAACACAGTATTAAGAATCAACTGTATGTAAACTTTTGAATGGGCATAGAATTTTTATTAGTTCAACTATTATTTTCTCTTGTGGACTACATGTAAACATTTTTTTATGTGAAATATCTTATTCAGGTCAGTACTAAATAAAAAAATAATATGCATTTTGTATGATCCCTCTTATTTTGGTAAAATAACATTTTGCAGATTCTGCAAGGTGTATGTAACCTTTTGACTTAAACTGTAATGAATGAACAGACAACATACAAAACAGACACACAGAAACTTGTAAAAGACAGACTCACACTTCTGTGTAGGTCAACTTGTCTATTTAATATATAAAATACAATAAAACATACGCAAAAGGGAAGGGTCATAAAGGACAATGGATACTTTGGTACAATAACAAACACTCTTTTGTAAAAGCAGTATAGAATTTGTAATAACATATCAGTGCATACTTTGTTTATGAAAATATACACAAATTGTATATCATTCTCCGAAAACAACAGAATTTTTTTTTTGTATTTTTTGTCTTTTTTTTATTTTTTACAACAAAACTCAAAGCAGACTAGCCGAACACAATATATTAGCTATAATTTTTCTTTTTTAAACTTTTTTCTTCAATTTCTATTCTAGTTTTGTGTTGTATATTCTTATCGAAATTACATTTCAGTTTATTTATAATATGACTCATTCTTTGCTTGTCTGACGCCCATGCATTGTGTCTGATCAGAATAAATTAAACGTGTGGATGTCCCACCTTAACTATGTGTAGATACTATTGTACATTTGACTAAAAATTGCAGCATTGAACTGGTCATTCTATCGAACCTGTTTTATCGCTTCCCTCAATTAGCAATAAGTACTAATATTACTACAACGGTTTTGTTTTACTTAATAAATCGTGCAATATTAGTAACACCCCTTTGAAGAAACAGAAAACAAGAAAAAACAACAAAAAAATTAAAACAAAAATATATTTATATAATATTCATATATAATAAAATAAAATCAAATTAAAATAGGATGCCTAACCTACACAAAAAAAAAAAAAAAAAAAAATGCAGAAAATAAAAACCGTCTCTCTAAATTATTACCATCTGTGATGATAACCATAATGTTGATGATAATCATCATAACAATTATAATAAAAACAGACAATAAAACTGTCACCAGCACAAATTAACACGAGAAAAAGTATGTGAGAATCTCTAGACATCATACAAAGGGAATACGGGGGCCAAAGTGAACTATTCACCAGACGATTGTCTTTTCTTTGATTACTCAGATTCCTAATTTTATCACGAGGTCCTTGCCAGAGCTTTTCGAACGTCGTCTTAGCCTTAAAATCAACCCAGCCAGCGCTTCGAGGCACCGGAACCATCCCAGGCGCATCGCTTTATACAGTCACCGGCCGTCATCTTATAAACGTACATAGAAATCACTGCATTTGTTCAAAGCTCAGGACACAACAGTCTTTAAGTCAACGGGTGCGCTGCAGAGGCCTCCCTCTGCTGTGATGCAGTTCTAGAAAACGTCCGCCCAGTAGCTCTAGAACATCAGTCGATGGGATACGAACGCAGGTCTGTGATGAGTCCGAACAAACGCTTACTCTCCCGGTACTGCATCCGTCGTGTGTGTGTGTGTGTGCGTGTGTGGTTTAACAAAAGGTGGGTCACCTGTTGAGGTGAAATGAAATGGCTTCTGTCTTCCTCCGTGAGTGAAGGAGTGGGAAAAAAGGAGAGAAGAAAAAGATACAAGAGGATGAAGGGAGAGGTAGAGAAGCCGATGACGAACAGGTGAGTCTCACCTTGAATATAAATACACTAACATCACCTTTTTAGAGGGGAATATATCATATTTGAACCCCATTGCCTTCAGCACTAACGCTGTCACTGTAATTTTTCAAAATCCACTCGGAAATATCCTTCATCTTTGTCACTTAGAATACACTAATGCACAAAAAACGATTTGTGTACACAATTGTCACATCTGCAACACGTGTAAAGCCTAATCTAGATTTCAATACAACATTCTTTTTTTCTTAGTTGTCTTTTTTTTTTACAAAACGTGACATGTTTCTTCTATTATTGTTCACGGTTAAACATGTGAAGTGCAATAAGCCATGTTCTCACACAAAAACTAAAAAAACGAAACGTCCTTCCCTGAATGCTTTTTAACATCTTATAGGTGAAGCTGTCTGTATTCCATCTAGAATCTCTCTAGAAAATTCCTGTTGGGGAATAGAGGTGTAAAAATGACTGATAATAAATGACAATGCGAGAAAGCATAAACTCCTCACGTGTGTGTCTGAAGGTGTGCGACCGGACCAGGGGGACGATTTTAAAGTGCGCGCCATCAGGATAAAAACGACAGAAAAGAGTCACGCTTTAAACAGTCAAATCCTCCTTCATCTGCCTCTCCACCTGGCTAACTTACAACACGGTACAGTTTATTTACAGGTAGAGGTTGACAGAGACGGTTCCACTGAGATTACAGCGCTGTTTCAGAAAGACCCAGCCGAATATATGTGAACATACATCGCTATGTACAATCTCAACGCTTCTCACGCACACACACACACACACACAGCGCTACACGACCTCCATTTCTTTAGTAGCTAAAACGAGCTCTATACACCTGTTCTGAAACACTGAGAAATTCTGTATGTACATGATCTCAAAAACTCGCCGTCCGGAGTTTAACAACAACTCAGACTTTTTTGACCGCTTTTAACTGTAACCTGGAATCTTACAAACGATAATTAAGCATACTCGTCCCATAAAGTTAACTAATTAATCTCTGAATTACACAGCCAGACGAAAACAATAAATATAGCTAATGTGGCAGACCGCTGCTCACAGGCTGATACGAACACGTCGGTGTGTTTCCCGCACGCCTGGATCTCGTTAGTACAGATAGATCTACATTTCCATCAACGACACCACATTTACGGTCCACGCGTACGCAGAAAATCGAGGACGCGGAGCGGCGTTTGTGCTTCGAGCTCCGCCGGTAGACACACGCATACGAGTGTGCAAGCGAGGGGACTGGTGCGAGATTACGAATGGAAACATGATCGAGTGGAGTTTTTTGGCTGAATTGTGTTTAGCGATCGAATGAATGAGCACCGTGCTGACACACACACGCACGCACGCACGCACGCACACTATGCGTAGTTTTTGCACAGTTAGAAAAACAAAGATAAAGATCCTACGTTACAAAAGGGAAGGGGGCGATACTAAAGGCAGCTGCTCAAGCAAAACGAAAGAGAGAAAGAGTCAATCGAGAAGATAAATGGCAAATGCAACCATTCATACAAAAACAAAACAAAAGAGAAATCAATACAAAAAAAGAGATTGACAGGCTTGTCTATGCCACATAACAAGCTGTTTCGACAGAGCAGTGCCGCTGAACTCTGATCGGGTCGACGGTAAGGCCTGTAAAAGTTGATCTGAGATCCAGACGGCCTCTCTGAGCAAGGGCTCTTTCGCCCAGGTACATCTCTTCAGTCTCGAGTACGTGAACACGTTTACACCTGGATTGGCAACTGTGTGTGTGAGGATCTAGTGCGTGATCATATATGCATATTTTATATAAATATATATACACACACACCAGTAAATATGAGTGTGTCTGAGAGTGAGAGAGACAGGAATAGAGAAAGAGAGACAGAGAGAGAGAGACAGGCGCATGCATGTGTCTAAGTGCGGACTGAGATTGGCTGCTGAAAGCAGGTGCCACTAGGGGTGTGTTTGTGTCGGTGTGTGTGTATGTGCGGGTGAGAGAGCAGCTCTCTCGTGCTCTCCTTCAGCGTTTATGTGACCCAGGTGTCTAGTCTCATGCGTTTCACATTGGCTGACTCCTGCTGCTCTGCTTGGGCCGGCGGCTCTGCGGAAGCTCGGAGGAGACCCAGGCTGGCGGAGCTGAAATCAGGAGGGCGTGGCTGCCCTCCGTCGTCTCGGTCGCTTCCTTCGTAAGAGCTGCCGTTACTGCTGATGCTGTCGACCGGAGAGCGGCCGGTGGGCTCTAAACGCAGTGTCGCCGGATACTGGGTCACAGTTAGGCCTGATATGCCACCCACCGCTCCGGCGGTGGAACTAGGGGTGCTGCGATCCCGGTTAGGAGACACTGGCTCGGATTTGATGTTGAGGTGTGCTGAGTTAGTGTTAACCGTCAGAGTAGCTCCATGAGGGATCGTTCCCACGGGCCTATGGTGGAATGAGAAAGAGAAGGATAATTAATATCATGGATATCACAATTAATAAGATGACACCTGATGCATTACGATAACACGTGTGAACAAACAGTAACGTTACCCACAGCTTCACCATGTTTTGCACTACCTCTTAACAGCCACATTTCAGTATACAAAAAATAATAGTACAACAAAGCAGGTATAAAATGCACAGAAGCCAGACAAATTATCTGTGTCGCTTAACTCCTGTTAGCCATGCAGTCACAACTTGGTCAGCCTCCTTTCACACAACACAACATGCCACATATCCTTAACTGCAGGGAGTGTTTGTTCATGTGTGTGTAATTAGACAGTGACCTAAAGCAATGGTTTTAGTGTATTATTTATGGTGGGATTTGACAAAACTATTCCAGTGGTTTTCTGGGAGGGAAAAAGGAAGGAAAGGGAAGGAGAAAATGGAGAAGAGAAGAGAAGAGAAGAGAAGAGAAGAGAAGAGAAGAGAAGAGAAGAGAAGGGGAAAAGAAAGAAGACTAATAAAAATTAAACAACAGAAAAAACGAAAAGGAACTGAACAGAAAAGAAAAGAAGACAGGAAAGGAAAGGGAAGGGAAGGAAAAAAGAAAAAAAGAAAAGAAGATATAAAGGAAAGGGAGAGACAAGGAAACCAACAGAAAAAAGGAAAGGAAATAAACAGAAAAAAAACACAAGGAAAGAAAAGAAAAAAGAGGAAATTAAAGAAAAAAGGAAACAGAAAAAAGTGAGGAAAAAAGTAACTGAACAGAAACAAGAAAGAAAAAAAGAAAAGGAAAGGAAACGAAACGAAAAGTGGAACCAATAATGGAAAAGAACATAAAAGAAAAGAAAAAAAGAAAAGAAAGACAGAGGAAAAGAAAGAAGAGGAAATTAAAGGAAACAAAGAAAAAATGAGGGAAAAAGAAACTGAACAGAAAAAAAGAGGAAAGAAAACGAAAGAAAAAGGAAAAGAAATGAAACGAAAAG
>JAHKKF010495471.1:0-16068 GCA_019740295.1 Labeo calbasu | reverse complement strand
AAGCATCTATGTATAAATTTTATAAAAATGAAAATGTGTGATGTGCACTGAAGTTCTATTTTGCTTCTTTCACAAATACATTTTAACTACAAAACAGCTAATGCACAGTGGCTTCTGTATGTCTTTGCTCTTTCAGAATTGATAGAACTCAAAACACAAAAAAATTCAAACAATTTTTTTACAAGTCTATACATAAATATCTTTCCAAACAGGGCAGGGGATGAGTTTACACCAATATTACAAGCACAAATGCTGTGAAATCATTTACATGAGAATACATCTAAACTGTAAATGAAGTCATGAAAATGGAGATTTTACTTTTTCACATGTATCTTAAAAAAAAACAGCACTACTTTTGAGCATAAAAAAGAGACAAAGTTGGACATGCACAGCAATGTACTATAGCAGAGGATCTGCTGACCCCTGCTGTCAACCCAACACATTTTTTTTTTTTTCAGAAGACCTAGACAGCTGCATTCTGAAGGGAAATCAAAGACAAAAATGTACATGTATATTAATAAGACCACGGTTTTGAAAAGCTTTTTCGCATAGCGTCATAAAATCAACTTTTACTGTTTTTTTTTTTTTTCACGGCTAACATTTTCTTGAAGCTATTTACACAAAAACAACTAGCTTTACCACACAACTAGTACATGTTTTGAAATAATAATCTACAAATTGTTCTTTAAAAAATATACAGATTTCAAAGAAATTGACAGAAGCCAATATCAATCAGCTCTGTGTGTCATTTGACTGTGTCCTGTGGTAAATCAACACCGCAGGCTCCTGACAGAGGTTCTGAATGCTATACATTTGTCCTGTAACAAAATCAAAAACACGCAAGTTATTAGTATTTAGTAATAAGTTAAACCAAATGTTATTAAATCTGATTTAAAGGAGAAGAGCATGTTTTTCTGTCTTCAGTCACAAAGAAATTAAGGTTTTTGAGGAAAACATTCCAGGATTTTTCTCCATATAGTGAAATTTAATGGTGGCGAGTAGGTTGAAGGTCCAAATTACAGCTTCAAAGCACTCTACACAATCCCAGCCAAGGAATAAGGGTCTTACTTAGCATAATGATCAGTAATTTTCTTAAAACAATAAAAATTTTAATACTTTTTAACCACAAATGCTAGTCTTGCACCAGCCCAACCTCACACATTACATAGTCACATTGGAAAGGTCGAGGGTTATGTAGGCGAAAGTACCAACCCAGTGTTTACAAAGTGACGTGCAAAGAAAGTCAAACACCCTTTACAAAAAGTTTTTCGCCCTACCCTACCTTTTTGAACCGAAGCAGACAGACGAAGAACTAACCACGCATGACTTTTCCATCGTGATTACGCAATGTGTGAAGTCGAGCTAGTGAAAGATAAGCATTTGTGGTTCAAAAGTATACACATTTCTATTTTTCGTAGAAAATGGCCAATCGTTTCGCTACGTAAGACCCTTATTCCTTTGTGTAGAAACCTTTGAAGCTGTACTGAAATTGCAGTTTGAACCTTCAACCCGTTGGCCACCACTGAAGTCCACTATATAGAGAAAAATCCTGGAATGTTTTCCTCAAAAACCTTCATTTCTTTGCAACTGAAGACCGAAAGACATGAACATCTTGGAGGGTGAGTAAATTATTATTAAATCAAGTTTTCACTCACCAGAGGGTATCATAAACACCTGTCCAGAATTGTAGACTGACTTTACGCCATCAATATCAACACGCACACAACTTGAGATAATGCTGAATACCTTAATAAAGAGAAACACAGTGAAGTTAAAATGCTGAAGATATATAATCCAAACGAATGCATTACGAAGTGTAGAGTGTAGTCCATTATTATTTACCAAACATGATGAACACGTCAAAGGCAGAAAGGGATAATAAAACAAATAACTGTCACGTAACCTTCTCATGACCTTAACTCAAAACGACTACAGGTCACTATTGTCATTATGCAATTAAAAGAGATAAAAGACTTTCTACTTACAGAAACTGTATCAAGGTCCACCTGTGAGGGTTTCTTCATGAACGACCCCAGCAAAATCTTTCCGTGTGAGAACGACTGGCTCTGGAGGTCAACCACGTGCCCCATTGCTCGGCCTCCATGAGAGTGCCAGTGGAAGTCATCAGGACTAATAACTCTCCCGTCTAGAACGGAGAACAAAAACACTGCACATGAATAAGATATATGAAACAAGTCGAAAGACGACAAAACACCTTTTTTCAATTATATTTGATACAAAAAAACAAGCCAATATGATTGTGTCTTCATCTCACGTTTTAGGCTTTTATATGATGGCGTTAAATGTTTTGCAACCGAACCTCACAGCAAGGACCAATTATCTGTGTGGTGCACTGTGTGGCGCATTTATATCCTACTGAGAATTTTCTACTTTAAAGCACTGTGAAAGTCAAACATCTCAAACGGCTAGACAGACACAGTATTACAAACAGCAATGAGGAAAAGAGGAAGGTGCAAGAATCTCGTATTTTCTGCAATAACCTAAAAGCATATTGGGTTTTTGTGGAGGGAACCAGGGCAATGCTATCTTCCAAGTTGGCTTACAAAATATGTCTCGACTACAGTGCTCTATTAGGGGCTTTAAAATCTGGAGTCCAATGAATTACATACCAAGCTATTTTGTTTTCTTCATTTGTTCTGTTTTAAGGGAGAACTCCACTTCTAGAACAACAATTCACAATTTCACATTTTTTTCGGAAAATAAAAATTTGTATACTTTAAGCACAAAAGCTCGTGTAGCACAGGTTCTGGGATGTGCGTTCACGTACTATTGAATCATGTCGAAAGTTCATGCGAACGTAGGTGGAACCACAGACCCAAGTGAACGCGCAAAGACTAAGAAAGTACAAGTAAGTCAAGCGCAGTTTACAAACAAAAAGGTACAACGATGTCGGACGATTCTGAAGTTGTGGGAGAAAATAACATGGAGTTTCTCGACATACTCTACCTTTTTGAGCCAAAGTACACAGAAGATGAACTTGTGGTGATTCGTAGTAGTAATGGCAAGTTCAGATCATTTTACCGACTCTGACCTTTGAGTCTCGTTCAGCAAAATGAACGAATCTTTTTGAGTCATTTCATTAATTTTAGCAAAATCAGCATCACGTGACAGCCCCATAAGATGAACGAACAAATCAAAAAACCCGAAGACTCGAAACAGGTGAACTAATTCCAGTACAGAACCTAATAGGATGTTGTGCATGCGCGACTGAACGAATCACTCCCTGAGACGACTTGTTCTTCCCGAGTCACATTAAAAATTAGTTCAAAATGAACGAATTGTTCATGGACGCGCATTCCAGAGCCTGTGCTAAACAAGCTTTTGTGCTTAAAAAGTATACAAATTTGTATTTTTTGAAAACAATGACCGATCGTTTCGCTAGGTAAAACCCCTCTTCCTCGGCTGGGATCGTTTAGAGCCCTTTGAAGCTGCATTTAAACTATATTTTGGAAGTTCAAATTCAGGGCACCAATGAAGTCCATTATATGCAGAAAAATCCTGAAATGTTTTCCTCAAAAACCATAATTTCTTTACGACTGAAGACATGAAGATCTTGGATGACAAGGGGGTGAGTAAATTATTTGTAAATTGTTGTTCTGAAAGTGGACTTCTCCTTTAATGGTCCCTGTATGAGAATTCCCTATTGACCTTTAGACATTCCAAGAGATTGTTTAAACCATTAATAAGCATGATGAAAGGAGAACAATGTTAAGTGGTAAAAAAACAAATATTTTCAGTGGAAGCACATTCCTAACTCAGTGAAGTAATCCACTTATGTGTATGAGTCCTATGTAAACAAGTTAAGTTAGTTCCCAGCAGTTTAAATAAAAATCTGTATGGAATTCAAAAGGCTTCTGATGTTTTTATATTCCAAAATCTCATATAAATATAAAAAGCAATTATGTTACTTGAGAAAACCACTCGGGTAAAACTATTAATTACAAAACAACACTACTAACACAAAGGTTAAAAGATTCATCCACTTCCAGAACAAAAATGTACAGATAATTTACTCACCCCCTTGCCATCTAAGATGTTCACGTCTTTTTCTTCAGTCATAAAGAAATTATGTTTTATGAGGAAACCACTTACCATTACGGTATGTCGTATCATTTTCTCCTTTAACTTCAAAATCATCCTACACTGCAGAAGTACCGACCCAGTGTAAAAAAAAAAAAAATGAACGTGCAAAGGTGGTCAAACGCCCTTTATATATATATATATATATATATATAAAAAAAAAACAACATGTAGGATGATGTTTAAGTTGGAGAATAAAATTAGATGGGAGAAATTGTAAATTGTTTTAGAAAATAACCGATCGTACTAGATAAGACCCTTCGTCCTTGGCTGGGATAATTTAAAAGCCCTTTGAAGCTGTATTTAAACTGCATTTTGGAAGTTCAAACTCGCGGACACCATTGAAGTCCACTATATGGAGAAAAATCCTGAAATGTTTTCCTCAAAAAAACAATTTCTTTAAGACTGAAGAAAGAAAGACATGAACATCCTGGATGACAAGGGGTTGAGTAAATTATCTGTAAATTTTTGTTCTGGAAGTGAACTATTCCTTTAAGGCCTTGACAACCCAAAGCAACAATCAGTTAACATCAGGTTGCCTTTCAAGAGGACTCACCAAAAAAAGGCTCTTTCAGTTTTACATTTTCATAACAACATGGCCATCTGGAATGATTTATTTATTTTTTTAATTTACAATTTAACACCATGTCAGCAGCAATGGCTATATTCATGGCTATATTCAATTCGCCATCTGGAAAGAAGAAAGTGATCAACATGATTTATGTTCAAAATAGTAAGCAGTTGGTGCTTCGTTTATGTTTATATCTTTTTTTCTTTGTGCACAAAAAGTATACTTGAAGCTTCATAAAATTAAGATCAAACCACTGATGTCACATGGACTATTTTAACAATGTCCTTACTATCCTACTACCTATGATAAAAATAAAAGTGTGTCAGTTGCGTTGCTGTCTATGCAGGGTCAGAAAGCTCATGGATTTCATCAAAAATATCTTAATTTATGTTCTGAAGATGAACAAATGTCTTACAGGGTGAGTAATTAATGAGAGAATTTTAATTTTTGGGTAAATTATCCCTTTAAGGTGTTTGATACTTGACACATATCAGTTTGGTGTGTGACGGCCTTTACAGAATAAGTCATTCAGGTAGAGTGTCCCCATAACATGGCTTCACCTAATATGTAAATGATTTAATGCATTTGTGATTGTAATGTGACTACCTTTAGAGGCTGGGGGCCACAGGTGAGAGAACCACTCATGCAGGTTGTTCCAATCCTCTTCCTCCAGTACAATAGGCTGCAGTGGAGGCCCACAGAGGTCACACTGTGCCAACACCCGTGGAGCCTGTCGCACATGTGCGGTCACTCTCGACGACAGCATCATTCTAGAAGACGGCAAGTCTGAAAATAAAAGTTAGCTAGTATTTAGTTACAAATATAGCAATTGTTCGCAATTCCACTTGATGGCACAGAAATGATACAATATGCACTGCATGTTTGCAATATTTTGTACATGAATACTTACCAATATCATCATCATCTTCATGTCTCTGAAGCTCAAGCATTGATGAAGGCCCACTTCTGAAAGCAACGTCACTACACAAACAGAATTTTAAGTTGACTATTTGCACCGGCCACACAACAGTTATTTTTATCCTAATGGTAATAATATAATATATAAAATCAATAAAAACAGCTGTTTTCTATTGTTATATATGTTAAAATGAAGTTTATTCCTATGATGGCAAAGCTGAATTTTCAGCATCATTACTCCAGTCTTCAGTGTCACATCATTCTTCAGAAATCATTCTAATATGCTGATTTGATGCTCAAGAACATTTCTTTTTCAATCAAAGTTAATATCATTGTGAAAATAGATTAACAGAAAATTCGAAGGAACAAAGAGCATTTATTTAAAATATAAATCTTTTGTATTATCATAAATGTCTCTAATGTCACTTTTGATTAATGTTGCTGAATTAAAATGTCAACTTGTTTTCATTCATATAATTCTTGCATTATTCATATAATTTTATATGCGCACACACACACACACTACCAGTCAAAAGTTTTTAAACAGTAAGAATGTTTTAAAGAAGTCTTTTCTGCTCACTAAGCCTGAATTATTTGCATGCAAAAAACAGTAAAAATGTAAAATTTGTTTACTATTTAAAAGAACTGTGTTCTATTTAAATATACTTTTTAAAATGTAATTTATTCCTGTGATTTCAAAGCTAAATTTTCTGCATCATTACTTAAGTCACATGATCCTTTATTATCATTTATTATTATTATGTTGAAATCAGCTTGAATTTTTTCAGGTTTCTTTGATGAATGGAAAGTTCAGAAGAACAGCATTTATCTGAAATAGATGTTTTGTAACATTAAAAATATCTGTATCATCACTTTTGATCAATTTAAAGTATCCTTGCTAAATAAAACTATTAATTTAGATAATTAATTGGTAGTGTATAATATTACAAAAGCTTTTTATTTCAGATAAATGCTGATCTTTACGTCTTCCTATTCAAAGAATCCTGAAAAAAAAATAACTCAGCTGTTTTAAATATTGATAATAATAATAAAACACGTTTTTCAAACAGCAAATCAGCATATTAGGATGATTTCTGAAGGATCATGTGACACTGAAGACTGGAGTAATGATGCTGAAAATTTAGCTTTGATCACAGAAATAAATTACATTTTAAAATATATTCAAAGAGAAAACAGTTATTTAAATAGTAAACATATTTCACAATATTACTGCTTTTGCTGTACTTTAGATAAATAAATAAATAAATAAATAAATAAATGCACACTTGGTGAGCAGAAGAGACTTCTTTAAAAACATTAAAACTCAATTTTCAAAAACTTTAATAAATCAACTTACACATCAGATAACGTGTTTGGTCCACTGGATACTCGGACACTTGTTTTGTTTCTGGTCCCTGACGGTTCCATAGTAACACCACTGGTGACGCCAAAGGAGGCACGACCATTTCCCTGCAGCTGATCGTCACTTTGGGCCATATTCTCACTTGAGTGATCCGACTGATCCTCAAGAGAGTGAAGGAGGTTTCTGCGTCCCTGTTTCCTGCACCTTAGTCCACTTTTTACCACGTTTTCAGTTTTGTCCGAAGCAAAAATGGCATTCATTGAGGCTAAGGATCGTTTGATTGATTTTGGTGTGTTGATAATGTTTCTTTTTAGGTTCTTGGCATGATTCTTAGTTTTTTGTGATTTCATTGAATTTCTGTCTTTATTAGACACACCATGAAGAGGAGCACTTGTTAGTTTGGACTTTTGTGGAGGAGGGCTGTGAGGTGTAGGAAGCCCATCAGCTGGTTCCTGAGACTGCTGCGCCTCCCACCAATTGGAAGGAGCTTTCCTTTGTCTTTTTTGTGGAACGTTGTCTGGTACAAGACTGTCCGGTTTTCGACAAGAGGATGAAGTCTGTTTCTGTGCAGATCCAGTTTCGCGTGAGTAGACCCAGTCAAACACTCTCTTCTCACCTGTTTTGTTCATAGGAAGAAATGGTAAGCACAAAACTTAAATCAACAGAAGTAAAACAGTTTGGGTTTATGAGTTTACCTGGTAGGACACTGTGCTTTCTGTTAGGACTACAAAATTCTGGACTGATCTCCACATCATTCTCATTCGGAAAAGCTCCTGCTTCCTCTCCTGGTGATGCTTCTTGAGGCTGAGTGACTGCTGATTTTGGTTTCCTTCGACCACCTTTTTTCTTAGCAGTCTTCTGCTCAGCTCCAGTATTGTGTCCATCACCACCTGCTATTGTCTTTTTAGCACTGTCCAACACATTGAGAGTCTTCTGCTTTTTCTTATTCCCCTGGACAGGCCTGATAGACTGCGTTTCCTCAGAGTCACCAGCAGCTGCTTGTTTTGTTAATGTTTTAGTACTGGCTTTCGGCCCTTGTGACGTATCCAACACTTGGTTTGGCTGAGGCTCCGTCGTACTTTCATTTGGGCTAGTGAGCCACCATTCTCCTGGAGGTTTCCTCCTCCTCTTGCAACACATAGAACTGTCTGAAGAAATGTCGGATGCTATTGTTGGTGGATCCTCTGGTTTTGGTTCCACACTTTTTCTCTCTTTTCTCTTCTGTTTTTTGCCTGGATCCACAGTGTTTTCCTTGTGAGACTGTTTATTCACAGCTACAGTGAAAAATTAAACACAAAAGATACGTTTTCATAAACTCTGCACTGATTGTGAAACGATTAGTTCACAAAACTTTCCTGATAATATATTAACCCCCATGTCATCCAAGATGTTCATGTCTGTCTTTCTTTGTTCAAAAAGAAATTAAGGTTTTTGAGGAAAACATTTCTGGGGTTTTTCTCCATATTGTGGACTTCATTGGGGATTAATTGGTTGAAGGTCCAAATCGCAGTTTTACTGCTGCTTCGAATGGTTCTACACAATCCTAGTCGAGAAATTAGGGTCTTATCTAGCGAAATGATCAAAATGGTCATTTTCTAAAAAACAAACAATTTTCTATACTTTAACCACAAATGTTTGTCTTGCACCAGCCCAACCTCACGCATTACGCATTACATAGTCATGCTTGAAAGGTTATGTGAGGCATTGGCAGAAGTACCGACCCAATGTTTAGAAAGCGAACGAGCAAAGAAAGTCAAATGCCCTTCACAAAAAAAAGGTATAACAACGATGTTGGATGTCAAGTCACGGATGCGCATCGCAGAGATAATGCAAGAGCAGCAAGACCAGCATTTGTGGTTAAAAAGTATATCATTTTTTTTTTTTTTTTAAGAAAATGACTGATTGTTTCGCTAGATAAGACACTTATTCCACAGCTAGGATCATATCGAGCCGTCTGAAGCTGAATTGAAACTGCAATTTGAATGTTCAACCCGTTGGGTCCCACTGAAGTCTACTACATGAAGAAAAATTTCCTGGAATGTTTTCCTCAAACACCTGAACTTATTTTTGACTGAAGAAAGACAGACATGAACATCTTGGATGAAATAGGGGTGACTAAATAATCAGGAAATTTTTTATCTGAAAGTGAAATAATCCTTTAAGGATGCCTAATCTCTGAGCTGGGGATATTAGATGTCTATGTAACAAAAACAATAAAATAATGCTTTGTCAGAGGAACTAACCTGTCATTTGTTCGCCCTCTTTCTCATTGAGGGCAGGTGACGGTTCATGTTCTTGCTCCTCACAGGAAGGATCTATCTGTTCCAACTCTATTCGTTGTTTAGATGTTCGTTTCTTTGTCTTAGAGGCAGTTTCTTCCTTTCTGTCATTCTTTCTTTTTTTGTTGGATTTTGTGGAATGAGGATTTGCTTCAGCAGTGTCTTTATTGGATTCCTTCTTAGCTTTTGGTCCTGGTCTCTCCTGTTTAGATGACTTTGAGGATTTCTTTGTGGCCCTAGGCTCAGGAACTGGGATTTCTTGACTGCCACCTGTATTCGTTTCATCTTTGTCAGAAAGCTCAGCAGGCTCAGGTGCCTTGCTCTTTGCACGTTTCTTTCCTGTAGTAATAGCACAAAGAAATATTTCAAATATAATCACATGTAGCTTTTAAATATATCCTATAATTTTTCATATGTAAATATATTATAAAAGAAAAACAAATGTGTTAATAAAGGGATTGTTTGGGATTCACTGATCAAAAATAAGGGTAGATATGATTCAGAAAAGTAAGGTAATAAAACTGTTTAAAAAATGTGGGGTCACAGTCAGTAAGACCTTTTTTTAAAATAAAAAAACGTATAATGGTTTTCACAAAAATATAAAGCAGAAAAACTCTTAACATTGTTAATAATAAAAAATGTTTCTTGAGCACAAATCAGCATATTACAAATGATTTCTGAAAGACCATGTGATAACTGAAGACTAGGGTAGTATGGCTGCTGAAAATTCAGCTTTCAGGAAGAAGTTATACCATGAATTACATTAAAACAGAAAACAATTATTTTACTAAAATAATAATTTGCTCGCAGAAGCCACTTGGTTTGTTATTTTGTAAATGTCCAAAAATCATTTTTAAGTCACTGTATGTTTGCCTAAAAAAATTATTAATTTTCATACACCATAAATCTAAGATTTAGGAAAACTGTGATTTACCTGTTGGCACGGTTTTGTGTCCCTGTACAGTTTGAGAAGAGCTCTGATCAGAAACTCTTTCCTCTGGCGTTTCAGTTACAAGGTCTGCTCCATCCTCAACACTATCGTGATTAACAGAGTTTTTGGCACTCTTTTTTGAGGCTCTTCCACGTTTTCCTTTCGTTTTTTGTTTACCAGACTCTATTTGTGCTTTGTTTCTTTTAGCATCCTTCCCATGCTGAGTAGTCATATCAGTTTCACTCTGTGAGAGCTGATCTGTAGAGTTCGGCTCTGTTAGAACATTCTCCTTTGCGGTGTCTGCAGGAACAGGTCTTTTGTTCCTGCTGACGTCCGCCTTGCGAGGAATGACAAAAAGAACAGGAGCCTCATCGTCTAGGATCATAAAATCCTCCTCTAAATCTGCAGGTGAAGAAGCTGGAACTGCTGCTTGTTTCCTGGAACTTATAGATGAAAACATGTTACGAAAAATAACAGCAACACATGGTTTAAAGGGCTAGTTCACCAAAAAATGAAAATTCTGTCATTAATTAAACCCGTAAGGCCTTCGTTCATCTTCTGAACACAAATTAAGATATCTTTGACAAATTAGAGAGCTTTTTGAACCTGCATAGACAGCAACGCAACTGACATGTTCAAGACCCAGAAAGGTAGTAAGAAAACAAAAATAATGACTTTATTCAACTAATTTTTTAAACTAATAGAATTAGACATGATCCTTACTACATTTCTGTGCCTTGAGTGTGGTAGGACCCTTGCTGTCCATGCAGGGTCAGAAAGCTCTCGGATTTCATCAGAAATTTCTTAATTTATGTTCAAAGATGAACAAAGATCTTATAGGTTTAGAACGACATGAGATTGGGTAATTAATTACAGAATTTTATTTTTGGGTGAACTATTGTTATAAGATCAGAATTCAGACTCACCATGTGGATTTAGGCATCAAGGCCTTTTTAAGCTTGTGCTGGAAAGACAATCCTTTGCCTGGATCCTCCACCACTTGATTCTTGCATTGCTCCACCTCCTCAAGTTTTGGTTCACTTTCAGGAGGAAGCTGACTTGGATCTTTATCCCTTATTAATGAAAAAAGATAAAATTTAATAAGAAATCTGCAGCTATAAATAGAAAGAACAGCTCACTTACAACATTACAAATGATAGTTTGCTTACATTGTTAAATCTTCCTTAGTTTCTGGAGGTGAAGACTGTGTGGCCTGCTCTGACATTTTAGTGGTTTTTGCAGGCTTTGTACTAAAAATTAAACATATTACATTTTGTTTTTATTATAATAAAAGAAATGTGATTATATATTACATCATATTAAATGTTGATGTACAATATTGTTGTTATACATTAACAACTGACCTTGACAAGGAACCAGCATTTGATTTAGAAACTTTTCTAAACTCAAGCCTTTCTGGTGGTGATGCCAGAGACCCACTATCCCTTCAGAGCAGAGAAAATAAGGGAACAGTTAGGCAATGAAAAAAAACAACAGTTATGAGACTTTTTTTAATTTTTTTTGGGCAGGGGGAGGGCTTTTATACCTTTTTTTATTTGGATAGGACAGTAGAGTGATGACAGGAAAGCATTGGGTGGAGAGAGGGGAGCAGGATTGGCAAAGGACCTCGAGACGGGAAACTAACTCGGGTCGCCGTGAGCACAATTACGCTGTATGTTGACGCACTAACCACGAGCCTATTGGCGCCGACATTTATTCTTACCCATAGAGGGAATCCTTGACTGGTTCTGACTGCTGAGTGCAGGATGCCTTGCTTAAGTCTCCACCAATGGGTTCCTCGTCCTCAACAAAGAGAAGAGGATCAGCCACAGGTCTGACTCCATCCACTGTTTCATCCCTCTCTGTTGCCAAATCAATAGGGCTGGACGTCTTTATGGGAGCAATTTCTTTAAAAGGACTCTCTTTGTTAGGAATGAAAGAAATATGACAATTATTACAAATGCCAAGCAGGTGATGAGATGTGATTAATACTCTACTACAGAACTTAAAGGAGAAGTTCACTTCCAGAATGAACATTTCCTGATAATTTACTCACCCCCATGTCATAAAAGATGTTTATGTCTTTCTTTATTCAGTCACAAATAATTGTATTTTTTTGAGGAAAACATTCCAGTTATTTTTTTCCATATAATGGACTTTAATGGTGGCCCAGAGGTGGACGTCCAAATTGCAGTTTCAGTTCAGCTTCAAAGGGCTATACACAAACCCAGCCAAGGAACAAGGGTCTTATCTATCAAAATGATTGGTCATTTTCTAAGAAAAATACAAATTTATATACTTTTTAACCACAAATGCTCATCTTGCACTAGCTCGACATCACATAGGCAGAAGTACCGACTCAGTGTTTACAAAGAGTAAGTGCTAAGAAAATCAAACACCTTTTACATAAAAAGGTAAAACAACAATGTTGGACAGATTCAGTGTGATTACGCGATGCGTGAAAACACGCATGTGCATCGCAGAGCTAGTGCAAGAAGACCATTTGTGGTTAAAAAGTACATAAATTAAAATTTTTTTTTTTTTTTTAGAAAATGATAGATCTTTTCACTACGTAAGACCCTTATTCCTCAGCTGGGATCATGTAGAGCCCTTTGAAGCTGAACTGAAACTGCAATTTGATTGCAATTTTGATCAAAGCTGAAGAATAAGGGTTCTACTTAACAAAAAAAATATCATTTTCTAAAAAAAAAAAAAAAATTTCACGCATCGCATAATCACATCGAAAATCTTTGTCGGTTCAAAAAGGTAGGGTAAAAAACTCTACCGACATTTATTGATACATAAAAAAAAATCGTCCGACGTTGTTTTACCTTTATATGTAAAAGGTGTTTGATTTTCTTAGCACTTACTCTTTGTAAACACTGAGTTGGTGCTTCCACCTATGTGAGGTCGAGCTAGTGCAAGACGAGCATTTGTGGTTAAAAAGTATATATATTTGTATTTTTCTTAGAAAATTACCAATAGTTTTAATAGATAAGACTTTTATCCCTTGGCTGGGTTCGTGTAGAGCCCTTTGAAACTGTATTGAAACTGCAGTTTGGACCTTCAACCCATTGGCCACCGTTAAAGTCCACTATATGGAGAAAAATCCTGAAATGTTTTCCTCAAAAACCTAAATTTCTTTTTAACTGAAGTAAGACAGACATGAACATCTTATATGACATGGGGGTTAAATAAATTATCAGGAAATGTTCAAACAAACAAACAAAAAAAAAACCCTGATATAAACACCTGATATTAAAAATGTTGTCTAATAATACAATTGATTGGATGTAGGACGTGTTACCTTTATCAATCATTTCATCCTTTTGAATGCCATTTTCGTGGATCAAAGCATCCTTGGGCACCTGACAATCAGAGTCACCAACATCACATTGTGGCACTAAGAAAGAACAGACTGATTTCTGATTATTCACTCCGTGTGTACCTGTTTAGATGATGCCTTCATCTTTTCTGGCTCAGAAGAACTTTCACTTTTCTTCTCACTATTTACACCAGTGCTTTTGGGCAAGGGAGAAAGCAGAGGCAAACCCAGCTCAGAGTCAGCATCTACCAATAACAACAAAATGGGATATGGTTTCACACAACGAATGGCATGAAAAGGCGACAATGAAAGGGATGTTTTAAGCAATGAGATGAACGCAAGAATATAATTACCAATGTCATCGAAGAGATTGTCAATCTCACGCAGGGTGAAGATTTTATCGATCTTGAATTCAGAACTGACTCTGAAAATCAGCAGCAATATATGATTAAATTACTCTTACTTGAGCTAGTTAAGATATTAACCAATACAACAATTTGTTTTGAAAGTGGAACATTACTCACATTTCATGTCCTTGATAATAATGCAGTTTCTTTTTGGCTTTGACCTGAAATAATAGAATTCAAAGTTCACAAGTTTGAAAGAATAAAAAATACATAATACATCTATCTATCTATCTATCTATCTATCTATCTATCAATATACTCTTCATAAGTTAGGCAAAATTTCTTTCTGAATATCTCTTATGTTCACACTGCATTTGTTTGATAAAAAAAACTGTAATATTGCAAAATATTATTACAATTCAAAACAACTGTTTTCAATTCTAATATATTGTAAAATGTATTTATTCCTGTGATTAATTATTCCTTAGTCTTCAGCATAATTACTCCAGTCCTCAATGTGGTGTTCAAGAAACATTTCACATGTGACCACAAAACCGGTCATAAGGGTCAATTTGTTGAAATTTTGAGATGTATAAATCATCTGAAAGCTGAATAAATAATTTCAACTGATGTATGGTTTGTTATGATAGGACCATATTTGGCAGAGATACAATTATTTGAAAATCTGGAATCTGAGAGTGCAAAAAAAAAAAAAAAAATCAAAATATTGAGAAATTCACCTTTAAAGTTGTCCAAATGAAGTTCTTAGCGATGCATATTACTAATCAAAGTTAAGTGTTGATATATTTACAGTATAAAATTTACAAAATATCTCAATGGAACATGATCTTTTCTTATATCCTAATGATTTTGGCAAAGAAGAAAAACTGATAATTTGACCCATATAATGTATTGTTGGCTATTACTACAAATATACCCGTGCTACTTAAGACTGGTTTTGTGGTCCACATATGGTCCGTATATACACACTATTATCTTTGTTAAAATAGTTGTGCTGCTTAATATTTTTGTGGAAACCGTGACACATTTTGTCAAGATTCCTTGCTTAATAGACAGTTTATAAAAACAGCACATATTCATAATAGAAATCACAAATAATACGTTTATGTTACTGTAATAAACAATGTGATGCTCTGTGTTGCTGCCTGACTGAACGGCGTCACTGAACTGTCACTTCTACTTTCGGTTCGTAAACAATGGCTGTCTCTCAAAACACAGGAATTTTGAGCGCATATGTGACACTGGACCACAAAACCAGTCTTAAGTAGCACGGGTATATTTGTAGCAACAGCCAAAAATACACTGTATGGGTCAAAATGTACGAGTTTTGTTTCTTTTTGACGAAAATCATTAGGATATTAAGTAAAGATCATGTTCCATTAAGATATTTTGCAAATTTACTACTGTAAATATATCAAAACGTAATTTCTGATCAGTAATATGCATTGCTACGAACTTCATTTGGACAACTTTAAAGGCGATTTTCTCAATATTTTGATTTTTGCACCCTCCGATTCCAGATTTTCAAATAGTTATATCTTCGCCAAAAATTGGCCAAACCATACATCAATGGGAAGCTTATTTATTCAGCTTTAAGTTGATGTATATAAATCTCAATTTCCCCGTGACTGGTTTTGTAGTCCAGGGTCACATATGTTGATTAAAAAGGCTGTCTATGTAGGGAGCTCACTAGGTTTAGAGCGCAGCCACTGGCTGACTCCCTACACCACAAATGGTGGCTACATGGAACGGTGGTTTTGTTCTTCACGTACACCCATAACTACTGACCTGGGACATCGTGTCCACCCCTGGTTAAAGAAAATGTGTATCCGCCAGTGAAGCTCATAAACCTGCAGATAGTCCGGTTCTCCGTTTCAATCCCAACATGCCCGTGACTGGTAGCAGACCGCCATTCGCCGCTTACATTACACACTTCTTTGTTTAGGCAGTTCGGCACGTCTTGATGCTAATTTTGCATTTGCGACCGTTTTACTTTCAAAACAATAGCGAAGATAAGTATTAAAATGTTAATATATCACAAAAATATTAATATCTTTCATAGAGTCCGTCACTGTATTTGGCTCACAACAACAACACAAATTCTCCCGCTCATTTTTGTTCCTGTGCGGGAGAGAGACGCACAATGAAATGCTGCCACCTAGTGCTGCGGAGTGATTCACAACTACACCACAGCAGTAAACGTCAATTGGCA
>JAHKKF010495468.1:0-12404 GCA_019740295.1 Labeo calbasu | reverse complement strand
TTTTTTTTTTACAAATTTTGAATATATAGTATTACTACTAATAAAGTAATAATACTTATGACGTAAACATTTTAATTATATATAATTATATTATAAATTTCATTTATTATCATTTTTATTCATATTATTTCATTGCATATTCTAAAGTATATATAATATTATTATTTCATATATTTTAAAACAACTTGTGAATATATGTATTATTAATAGTAAAAAAATAATTTAGAACATCTAAACATTTAAATCATATATACATATATCTTATACAAATATATATGGGTGTGTGTATATATATCTAAATTATATATATGATATTATTTCATTGTATATATATATTAAACAAATTTTGAACATGTACTTTTAATAGTAAAATAATAATTATAACATTGTAACACACACACACACACACACACGATTTAAATGTTTAGATGTTATAATTACTATTATATTATTATGTTATATTATTACTATAATTCGTAATATATTTAAAAATTCTGATATATATTATAAATAAAATAATTATAAACATCTAAACATTTAAATTATTTAATATAATATAGTATAATATAAAAAATTATTTAATATTATTTTATATATATAATATTTTTATTTCATTGTATATATATTTGTAAACACATTTGGAATATACCGTATATTATTATTAATAGTAAAATAATACATTTTGAATATATATAATTATTAAAAGTAAAATCATAATTATAATATCTAAACATTTCAATTATTTATTATATAATATAAAAAACATTAATTATTATTTAATTCTTTATTATATTTATTATTTATATATTTTTGTTTTCATTGTATATATATACAATGAAATATTTTAATAAATATTTATTTATATTTTTAAATGTAATTTAATATTTAGATGTTATAATTATTATTTTACTATTATTAATAATAATATAATAACTACATTTTGTTAAAAATATAAAATATTATATTAATATTATATATAAGAAACACATTGCACATTCACAAAATAAATGTTCTGTTTTTTTTTCTCACAAGAGGAAAGGCAGCAATATCAAATAATCCTTTTCAAATATATCTTCAGTACTATTACATCTGTTGTTGATGATGATATAGATGATGCCAGTCATGATGAACACGTCTATAAAGACGAGTAAGGATATGTTGTACTTGTAACCTAAATGACAGAAAATTGACAGCAAACATTCATTTTTGGATAGACAGTGATCTCTAGCGGTACATTTGAGAATAACATCTAAATCTTTCAATCCTCAGAGTATTAAGTCACAAGGTGCTTCTTGCATTTATTTGGCCCTTAATAAACCAGCAAACCTTTGTGAATCTTGAAAGAAAGATTTCAAATATTCATAATATAACATTCATATTCACTCATTAAACACCACATCACCAAAAATCAGCTTTTCAAAAGCGTTTTATTTTCCAAGAGCAACGAAACAGGAAAATGGAACCAAAAAGGACCACAACAGACAACATATTGAAAATATTGAAGTCAAATAATCATCTGAAGAAAGAATGTTAAAATTTAAACATGCTGTATTTGAATATATTTAATATAAAAGACATCATTTGCTGAAATATACAATGATTGACAACATTCCATATGGCCAAGCATTCTTTTACCAAATTTGGCAAATAATACCATATTTCATGATTGTACATCACAAGCAATACATGAAAGGTATCGACAATATAATTTAACAACAAAAAAAGAAGCAAACATGAAAAAAAGTTTCGATATTAATGCACAATACTAAGGTGCCTGTAGAAGAATAGGAAAAGAAACTACAATCGCATGTAAAGTTCGAGATACTAAATATATTGTGTTAATGCCCATATACTGTACATGTTAAATCTAGAATTTAGAACTTTTCCATAAAGTTTGACGTCTAGAAATATACAGCATACATCAAATTACATAGATATATATTCAGAAATCCATATGAAAATACTGTACAAAAACAAGAATAATTTGTAAAAACATTTCATTGCAATATGACAATATAACCTTATTGTATTTCATATCATTTGGTCTGTAATAAAGAGACATAAAATACACCACACTACATTCATTTCACAACTGACCAACAAAAGGCAACACGTTGCCTCTTTGTATTAGCAATAAGGGCATTGAGACCTTGTTCAGTATGCTTTCCTTGATCACAGTTTGAACTCAGAAGCAGAATAAATGACGCCCTGTGCTGAATCTGATGGAATTACTGCAACAGGCAGTTCTACCTAAACTAAATTAGCTTTCCAGGTTTTAAAAGGATTGGGCGTGGACTTTTTAAATCAGCATCAGTGTTGGGGAAAGTTACTTTTAAAAGTAATGCATTACAATTTTGCGTTAGTTACTTTTTATGGAAAGTAATGCGTTACGTTACTTTTGCGTTACTTTAAGTCTGGGCAGGGCTTGCTTCTTTGTTTTTAATATATAACATTTCTAATGTAAAAGCCCTTTTACACCAAACGTGAAGTGAATTCACCTCAGGCTGAAAGAAAAGCACATTTATGCAGGAGATCACTCTTCAGCTATATAAAACAAAAAAAGCACAAATGTTAGTTTATCTAAAGTAATTTTTAGTATGGTTGAATTGCATCATTGAAGGGCAGCAGCAAAGACACTGGTTAATAAAATGGGATTAAATACATAAAGGATATTTGTTTTATTTAACATAATTATTGCAGGGTTGCATCATATTTTGAGTTTGCATGTCAATCAATAAATGGGGAAAAAGTAGTTACTTATTTGAAGTAACTATGATATTTTCTTTGAAATTCAAAAGTAATGCGTTACTTTACTAGTTACTTGAGAAAGTAATATTATTACGTAACTCGCGTTACTTGTAATGCGTTACCCCCAACACTGATCAGCATAAACATCTTTCATAAACACTGAAACTCAATAAAGGGTCACTCCACCCCAAAATGAAGATTGTGTCATTAATCACTTACCGCTATGTCATTCCAAACCCGTAAAAGCTTCGTCTTCGAAACACAATTTAAGATATTTTGGATGAAAACCTGGAGGTTTGTGACTGTCCCATTTACTGCCAAGTATAACAATGTCAAGGCCCAGAAAACTATGAAAGACGTCGTCAAAATAGTCCATCTGCCATCACCGGTTCAAACCATAATATAACGAAGCTACGAGAATACTTTTCGTACGCAAAGAAAACAAAAATAACGACCTCCGCATCACCGTAGCGCCATTTTGGAGAGTGTCCGCTGGACGCAAACTGCGTACACTTTTCTGTGTCAGCTGCGTTACGCTGTTTTCGTTCTAATCAAAGCGTAAATAAACGTAGAAAACCAAAGAGCAGAGTACGCTGTTCGCGTCCAGCGGATACTCTCCAAAATGGCGCTACGGTGAAGCGGAGGAGACGAATTGTTGAATGAAGTCGTTATTTTTTGTTTTCTTTGCGTACAAAAGTATTCTCGTATGTTCGTAAAGTTATGGTTAAACCACTAATGGTAAATTGACTACTTTGATGACGTCTTTCATATTTTTCTGGGCCTTGATAGTGTTATTTAACGTTACTTGGTAGTCAGTTGGAAGTCACAAACCTCCCGGTTTTCATCCAAAATATCTTAAATTGTGTTCCGAAGACGAGCGAAGCTTCTACGGGTTTGGAACGACACGAGGGTAAGTGATTAATGACAAAATTTTCATTTTGGGGTGGAGTAACCCTTTAACCACACCAAACAAACAACTACTGCTTTACAATAAAGTAACTGCCAATTTCAATCACGCTCCACGTGGCTCCATTTCATTACACTTTGGAACATAAGCAACTCGATTGTCTGTTTTCTAATACAAATATTTAGTAAATATAGATTGTATGAATTAAAACTTTCAAATCTTGCTACATTCTGTTCTGTCTGTGAGAATAATGTCTTTATTCTACATCCTGAAGCAGCTATGCACACGTACCCCTGTCATACATAATGGGTGAACAGCAGATTCTCTAGCTCAGATTCGACAAATCAAGGCATAAAACGTTTGTGGACAAATGCTACGACACAGTAAAAGTAAAAGTAACACGATCCGCAAACAACGGTGGCTTTGTTTGCAATAACAAATAGAGAAAAAGAGTGGGTAGCTCTCTAAAAACGTGTCTGAAATTTCACAATGAAACGTTTCTGCCTTCTAAGGTGCCAAGAACAGACTGAGGTGAGGGCTGGCTGGAAAACAGGCCCAGCGGACTTTAACCCAAGAGTATTGTCCTTCGAATTTGAAGGGGATTTTGAGGAGCACCCGGGTGGTCTCACAGTGGGCCGTGTTGAGCTTCGTACTTGGTTAAGACGTTTTTACACCGCCCCAGCTCTCTTCGTAGCTCGGCAACTTCCTGTCGGAGAGCCGCGTTTTCTTTCTCCAGGAAACCAGCCCGGATGGCAATCTGATTCTCCTTTAGGCGCCGGGCATCCCGTGACCTCTTGGCAGCCATGTTGTTCTTTCTGCGCCGTGCCCAGTATTTTTCATCCTGCTCAAAATATGCAGAATAAAAGGGTGGGGAAGAGATGGGAGCGCCTAGTTACATTATGTCAAGATTGCTCAGATTATGTTGTGTTTTTAATGGCTATGTTAACCCCTATAAAGCCCGCTGTATTATATGAAGCACAAAAAGCCTGTAAATGATCAAAATGATTACAATTTAGCTAAAAAAAGTTTTACTACTTCAAAATTTCATGATTAATTTAATGCAGGGGTGCCCAAACTCGTTTCTTGAGGGCCATTGTCGTGCAGCGTTTAGCTCCAACCCCAATTAAACACACCTGAACCAGCTAATCAAGCTGTTAATAGGCATTCTAGAAACTTCCAGGCAGGTGTGTTGAGTAAAACTGGAGGTAAACTCTGCAGGACACCAGCCCTCCAGGACCAAGTTTGGGCACACCTTATTTAATGTGTTACTAGCAATTTCTAAATTAAAACATTTTCTACACCATTTTATTTCAGCGTGATACATGTTTTTATTTTATTTTTATTTATTTATTTATTTTTTAATAAATGTAAGAATACATTTTACATTCTAGTATATCAAGATGAAAACTTACTGGACTTTTACTTGATTATCCATACATCTTTTATTTATTTATTTATTATTTTATATTGTAGTATGTCAAGATGAAAACTTGCTGGACTTTTACTTGATTATCCTTACATCTTTTATTTATTTATTTATTTATTATATTCTAGTATGTCAAGATGAAAACTTGCTGGATATACATTTACATTTTATATTTTAGATATACATTTATTTTATTATTCATTACATTTTTCAATTTATTTTGCTATTGTTTAGATATTGCTATATTTATTTATTTTTGCTGTGAAACCTATAGATTCTTTTTAATAAATGTAAAAATACATTTTAGATTCTAGTATGTCAAGATGAAATCTTACTGGACGTTTACTTGATGATCCATAATGATTTTATTTTATTTTATTTTATTTTATTTATTTTTTTCTATAGAAATCTGTAGATTTTTTTTTTGTTGTTAATAAATGTAAAAATACTTTTATATTCTAGTATGTCAAGATGAAAACTTGCTGGATATACATTTACATTTTATGTTTTAGATATACATTTACTTTTTTAAATAAATGTAATAATAAATTTTAGATTCTAGTATGTCAAGATGAAAACTTAATGGAGTTTTACTTGATTATCCTTTTTTTTTGTTGTTGTTGTTGTGAATTCTAATGATTTTTTTTTTTTTTTTTTAAATAAATGTAAAAATAGATTTTATATTCCAGTATGTCAAGATGAAAACTTACTGGACTTTTACTTGATTATCCACACATCTTTAAGTTTTATTGTATTATTCCATTTAATTATTTATTATTTATTTATTCTTGCTGTGAAACCTATAGATTCTTTTTAATAAATGTAAAAACACATTTTACATTCTAGTATGTCAAGATGAAAACTTACTGGAGTTTTACTTGATTATCCTTTTTTTTTTGCTGTGAATTCTGATTTTTTTTTTTTTTTTATACATGTAAGAATACATTTTATATTCTAGTACGCCAAGATGAAAATTTACAGGACTTTTACTTGTTTATCCACACATCTTTTTTAATATTATTTAATATTATTTTATTAATTTGTTTATTTTTTGCTGTGAAATCTATGGATTTTTTTTAACAAATGTAAAAATATATTTTAAATTCTAGTATGTCAAGATGAAAACTTTGTCCATAAAATTGCATATTTTTACTCATTTTGGGCCTCTGACTAAAAACCATAAAAGCCTGACATTTCAAATGTCTAACAAAAAAACCCCACTTTTTTGGATTTTGTACAAAGCTTCCATAAACAGCGCCATTTAAAAAAAAAAAGGTTGGGATGTTAGGTTGCTATGTCAGGCCTTACAGGGTTAAAAGTTTCTATACAACTAATTTAGATAAAAAGAACACATGATTATGACAAATTATCCCACACTTATTTATGATTGACAGGCCAAGCACGTGAGAAAACCAACCCTCACTGCCATGACAAGTTTTCTCACGCATTTGCTGCCGTGCAATCAGCTTTGAGCAATTTACTATTCTGCAAAGCTGGGTAAGGATCCACTTTTATATGAACAAATTAAAAACAGCAAATCCTTTAATCCTAAACCCAGCAGAACTGGAAGGATACCAGGAAAAAGGGAAGATCACGTGGGCCAGGCCGCCGAAGGATGAATGAACGGACATAAGCTTCTTAGCAAGAGCCTGTTGCCCAGCTGGTCAATAGTGAAACGGGTGAAACGGATGAAAAGGGTGACCAAACATACTAGACCCAAATTACCTTCAAATCATCAGGAATGAAGATTTTGCGTGCTTTCTTGATCATAGGCTGAGGTTTTAACTCCTCTTCGGAGAATTTGCGCTTGCGTGGGTCGAAAACCTCCTGGCCCGGCACGCTGGATAGAGCGAGGTCTGCCGGATCGGGCTCGTAGCTCACTGGTATCTGAATGGCCTCTGGGTCTACTGGACTTGGCGTGTTACGTGATGTAGGCAAAACTGTGAGAAGAAATAAAATCTATTCATTGCTGAATGCATGGTGGAAGTGTAATTCAGTATTGTAACACATGGTGAAATAGCTGTCATGAGCATTTCATTCCACTAGGTGGTGCACAAGACTTTAATAAACAAAGTGCAGATCAAAATCTCCTTTTCTTTAAGTTTGTGCATACATTTCATGTTAATTGGTCAAAAAATCTTTTTATTCTTTCTTTTTCATCTTTTTTTTTAAAAATTAAATGTGAAATTTACAGGGTTTTTTTTGTTTGTTTGTTTTTTAAAATAAATGTAAGAATATTTTATATTCTAGTATGTCAAGATGAAAACTTACTGGAGATTTAGTTGATTACCTGTCCATACATTTTTTTTAATCCTGTGCATATTTAAGCAGAAATGTAATAATTCTTTGAGTGAATTTTGTTGCTCTAATCAAGTAAAGATTTTTTATTTTACCATTTAAATTTTATTTCATTGTAAAATTACATATTTAATATGATAAATTAATAAAACTGATTTAAAAATTAGTTTTAAAGACCTAACTAAACAAGAGGTCAACAGTTTTCCAGATACAAAATCCACAATTCCAACATTTCATATAGTTTTCCATAAACTATGATTGGACGTTGCCAAATGCTCAGACTAGGAAAACAGTTGTCGGTTTGCCATTTTTAGTCAGAGGAAAATAACATCATAGTCTAGGCTTGAGATTTCCATTCACAATTGAACTCTAAGGCTTGGGTGGGAAAACTGAGCAGTTTTTACACTTGACTACTGATTTTATATATATATTATACGTCAGAAAAAACATCTGCAATGCAAAATTTTTTCAAAACTTTTTTTTTTCTCAAAATACAACATTGTATAGTCTTGCTTGTCATTAGACAAGCACCCAGAAATTAAAACGGTGGATATTATTATTTTAAAGTACAACAAATAATATGCCAACCATACAGAGGAAAGCTACACCCCAAACTTTGTTTCCCATTTACCACCCACGCACTCTCATATTTAGATAACATCTGACCCAGCTTGATGTCTTTTCCACGGCTTCTTTTTTTATCTATGGAGTGATATGGGCAATAGCTGGGTCTAGAAGTGACACTATGGGACACAGAAGCTGTTATACCTGGTGTTCTGCCCGGGCTGTGGAGGCAGTTCTGAGGAACCATGCCCGTATGGATGGAGGTGATGGACCGGCTGCTGAGGTCCATGACTGAGATGGGGCCCTGAGGCATTGAAGCTTGCTGCTGCTGCTGCTGTTGTTGCTGCTGCTGGTGATGGAGGCTTTGGTCGTGTTGTGCGGGACTAGAGGGGATGCCATTTTCGGAGAGAAACTCCTCAAGGTCCATATACTCCAACTGAAAGTTGTCTCCATCATAAGACAATGTTTTATCCCAAAGCGTTGGCCCTAAGAAAGCTGATTGAGGAGCGTTTCCTTCTTCTTCCAGCTTTTTCACCTTCTCTCTCTCCTTCCCGTAGCCTGAAAGAATATTAGAATTAGTTACACATCAATTTCTGATCCATTTTTTACATTTTTCTTATCTGCTACCTCAGCTATGCATGTAAAAAAATGTTTTTTTGTTTTTTTTGCCATTTACTTACTTTTAAAAAGTTTTTAGTTTCAACACAAATTTCTCCATTTATTGGTTTAGGTTTTATTTATTCATTCTGTATTGAATTGTAAGTTAAAACCATCATTTTAATGCGTTTTTAAAAATATTATTCACAACAGTTGTAATCTCACTTATGTCATGTTACTCTACGTGAAGTTTTTTTTCACGAATGAGACACTTATAATAATGGACAACACACAAAACGAGTTAAATGAATCTTTAAAACAGCAAAAACAAATCGTTATTTATTCTGGAAATCACTGGAGGAATCAGATGACAGTTCTTTACAGTAAAACTACCAAGAAAATGATTATTCTCCACACGCTGGAATAACAAAGTGAAAGCTTTGTTCACCTTCATCTTGGTGCAAAGGTAGTTTCAGAGGTTTTTCCAGGAGCGCCTTCAAAACGCCGTTAGTTTGCGGAGGTAGGAAAGCTGGATTCATTGTGAGCTGTCTGGACATAATGTCTCTTATTCCGTGCAAAAATTCTTTTCAAAAACTGAACTGAAATGAAAGGCTGTGTAGAACAGCGTTCATTCGTCTGTTCACGACAAGTAAGAAAAGAACCTGCTCTACAGCACCGGCATTGACGGCTTGAAGTGCGTGAGAGTGTGTGTGTGTGTGTGTAAGAAATGTGATGATCATGACCATGTGTCAAGACTGAGGCATGTGACGTCAAACAGTCAGAGGCGGGGTTGGATGAACACTTTCGCTCCACTTGCTAGCGGTTTAGAGACTGTGTTGCCATATCCTCCAATCGTAATTATATTTTCCACATTGCTTTGGGGAAAAAAAGTCTGCTAAATTAATAAATGTAAAATGTTTTTTTTATAAAGAGAATGCGGAGAATATTTTTTAGAATGCGGTTGTATTAGCTTTAGCATTTTAGGGCCAAAGTTAATGCAGAATAGGTTTGTAAAGCAAAATATCTATATGTTAATGACTGATAATTCATTGTCTGACAAGATTACAGATTTATGTCGATCAGAAAATCATTTTCCAAGATAATATTTAAGCTGTTTAAAATCAAAACTACCCTTATGAAAATTTACCATGGTTTTACTATGGTAAAAGTGTAGTAACAATGTTTTTTTGGTGTATTGATTACCATTTGTATAACCAGTGCAGTTTTACTACAAATAAAATTGTTAAACTATGGTTAGTGTAGCACAACCATGATTAATTTGTGGTTATTATGGTCTAACTATAGTAACCATGACTTTTTGGTTTATTAGAAGTAATTTTTGTAAGGGTAGCGATACTGATTGTCCACGTTTGACTTCACTTTGATACACATGAATCGTTTGCGGTTTCGCATTCTGAAATACAAATGGATAAAGAGAGAGCTCTGGATGAGGTGGATATTTTCCTACAATCCCTTGTGGGAAACAAAACTAGCATTTTTTTTTTTATATATAGTTTGTCAGTTTATTTGCTTGTGAATGATTCTTTACCACAGGTAAAGACAATTGACTGTATATCCATATATCCATAACCTATCAAAAAGATAGGGACACTTTTTCCACAGGGGGTTTACAATACTCAAGAAAGGCTAGAAATGCTCATAATGAGATAGATAATTGTTTATTTTACTCAGTGTTTTTGAACATATTTGTAATTCATTTGTTTCACACAAGTGGGAGGTCTTAAACCTTGCTTCACGACTAAGTTGCTTATGTTTCTAGAGGGATCTGGCAACACAGCATTAGAGTGGACGTTTTGCCCTCTGCTAGTGGAGTCTACTTGCAAATCAACTCTGCGAAAGCTGAATTTCATCTAAGTACAATCGAATATTTGATAACTTTTACCAGCGTGAAGAAATATAAAGTCTGGAGGCTTGAAACTGTCACTGGAAGAAGTGAAGTTCCCGTCACATGCACGTACACGCGGTGGAAAAACCAAACGCTTACAGTCAAATAAAGGGGCGTGGCTTAGCCTGAACGGATCGTGAAACAACACTGCTTTAGTTCATCTGAGCACTGACAAACTTTAACCATAAAGTTGTCAAACACAGCTTGTTCTGTCATTGCTGAATAGCTCATGTATTAGAGAACATTATACTCTGTTTACTCTATTTATACTCTGTTTTAAAAATGCAAACGAGGACACTTAAAAGAGTGACACATTTTAGCGTCTCAAACTGTATAGCCTAATATTCCAGTAGATTATAAATCTAACAATTATCTAATTTTGTGTCAAAAAGAGTGCTGTTATGACTTACTCCACTTTTTGTGCTTTAATTTTTTTGGTATCAGATATTATTTGTTCAAAATAATCATTATGCATCACTATTGACACTACAACTATCATTTAATTTAGGTTAAACTGGATTTGGAGAGGATGATTGTATATCAAGTGATTTTTGAAAGGTAGGCAGTGAGTCAGTCAGCATTTGGAGGCCAAAAATCAATATGCAAGGGAGGTAGGTTTAAAAAAGTGTTTCAAATTATTTTGTTTTCAAATGATATATAGTGTTTTTTTCAAAAGCTGGCTATTATTAAACCTATCACATATAATTCTAGATGTAATATATGACCATTCTTTTAATATATAGGTGGTAACAACTGAAGCGACAGGGTGTGACCTTTAATGTTTCCAGGGATGCTCACATAAACAAAGCATAAACGCCCTGTTAACATATTTGAAATGTGAAAAAAATGAAAAGCTACTGGTGATTTAAACCTATGGTATGCGTTCGACTGTTCCCGTAATCGCTGTTGCTAATATACTTTTTTTTTTTTTTTTTTTTTGGGAGCCGCCTCCCTGTCATCCCTTGCAAATTGCAGTGAAAGCAAATGACTTTTATTACGTTTTCTTTGCAAAGTAGCCTACCTTCATGTGTACGTGGCCAAATTTACAGTTCAAAGCTGATCCATATACACTGTTAAATGGACAGCAAATGTGAGAGATCTTTGAAATCCACCAACCTTAGTGTGAAAAGGCAAATGGATTTTTCTATCAGAGTTCTATAGAACTTGTCTTTCTTCTTTTTGTTACCTTGGCAACCGGTTGCTAAAGCAATCAGATGTGACGTTGCTTTGCAGAAAAGTAGGCCATGGCTGGCCACTCCTCCTCTAATTTGGAACAACTAAACCACATGTTGTAACATGTGTCTGACAAACTGGGAACAGATTGCAACTAGTTAGGAGGCAAGCAGATCTAAACAGAAACTGTAAATACTCTCTAGAGTGATTAATTCATTATAATGTCTTTTTTTTTATTTTTATAGGACGGGATGTACCAAAACTTGATGATGTCTGGGCTATTCATTCCTGAATTATGCACTTACACATTTTAGCACTCTTGGACTGACGTAATCATATTGCTAAGTCTTTAGCACAATGACAAGATTTTGACTTGTGAATGAAAGTCATACAGTCTGCTTCAGAATAGTTCACACCTGTTATTATAATTGTGTTACTGTCTGATTCAGTGGGACTAAAATCAGTGGAATAATACTAATTATTATTTCTTTTTTTAATCATAGTTTTTTTTCCCCTCAGAATTGTGAGATATAAACCTGCAATTCTAAGGAAAAAAAGAATTGTGAAATATAGATTTTTTTCAAACATTTCTGAATGTCAAAATTCTGAATTTACATCTCGCAATTCAGATTTTTTTTTTTTAATTCTGAATTTACATGCTGCAATTTTGACTTTTTTTTAAAGTTCTGAATTTACATCAATTCAGATTTTTTTGAAAAGTTCTCAATTTACAACTCGCAATTCTGACTTTTCTTTTCAAAGTTCTGAATTTCCATCTCGCAATT
>JAHKKF010495467.1:0-19271 GCA_019740295.1 Labeo calbasu | reverse complement strand
TGGCTAGCATATTTCTAGCATGATTAGCAAGTTACTAGCATGTTTGTAGCATGATTAGCAGTTTGTTAGCATGCTTCTATCATGATTAACATGTTTCTAGCATGTTTCTAGTATGATTAGCATGTTACTAGCATGTTTTTAACATGATTAGCATGTCACTAGCACTTGCGGAGAAATTCCACAAGCCATACTCTGAGTATAAAACAAATGAATGTCCAGGAAATCCCTTATATGGACAAAAGCACCCAGCTGTCGCTATAGCCAAATAAAATACAGAGAGAATTGTTTTGATGAGAACATGATGAGAATCGATATTATAACTAATATAAGTTTGGAATAAAAATATGTAGTTATTTTCGTAAATTTACTTTGACACTGAGCTACAATAAAAATGTTAGCATTTTAATCTATTTAGTCACATACTACACATACTTAAACCAACATTTACCCATAATGCACTTCTATGCAAACAACAATGTCTATGACTTAATATGGATTAACACTGGAATGCTACAGAGCTCTACACCTCATGAAAAGTATGCTAGCATGCTAATCCAAACACATTTAGCTATGTTTGCTAACTCTAACTCACTTTAAAAGCCTCAAGGATTTGGCTGAACTTCTCACAGACTCATTCTGTCAGATTTAATCACAAATCACATCTGATAAGAACCTCCGGTTTAGTTTCATGAATGAAAACACCACATCAACTGAAGTAGCCTTTAAGTTCGAAGTGAAACTTACTATAAAGCAACAAACTGGTCCTCAGGGTTTCAGACCTGAAAGTGGCATTGAAACCAATTTCAGGTTTTACAGGAATGTTCCAATCACTAAGAAAAACCCATTAAGGGTGTCGGAATAGCGGCTGAGCGGTTGAGAATAAGAGACATGCTCTCAAATGGGATTGCCGCGCCGCTCGCCCTCGGCACAATATCGTCCACTTTCCCCGGAGACAACCTGATGGGAGTGATGGACAGATGAAATTGACCTGTGAGCTTCGGAATGGTGGCATCTCGTTTTCTACAGTTTAGATGCCTGCTGTGGCTTCCTGCATTTCGGTAGTTTAGAGAGAGAGGTGAAGCAAAAAAGATGGAAAGAAAAGAAACAGTAGGGGGGGAAGCCAAGCCGATGAGTGGGAGGAAGACGTAAGATTTTCTTTCTTAGTTGTAAAACTGCATAAAATGAACCCGGCAAGGATTTTCTATCTCTCTAGTGACAAGAATAATGAGCCGAGTTTTTATTTTCTAGTTGAAAGGCTTTTTTTCTAGTGCGTGGGAATGTATAATATCAGATTTGTTCAGGATTCTGGCCAACATATTACAGGAATTGTTCAACCAAAAAATGATAATTCATCACTTACTCATCCTTAATGTCTTTCTGTATGACTTACTTTCTTTCCTGGAACATAAAAGGAAATATTTTTTGCGCATAATAAAAAAAGTAAATGATGACCATGGCAGTCAAGCAAAATTTTTAAGGCAAGATGAGAAAAAGTCTAAGACCACATTAAAAATCTGATTCAAAATGCCTTAGCAATTTTGCATACAATATAATCTGTAATGTATGGAAGAAGCCCATTTCCACCACGGAATAATAAATAAAAAAAAGGTAAATGTGACTTTTTATCTCATTATTCTTATTTTTTTCTCACAACTCCGAGTTTACAGATATAAACTCGTAATTCTAAGAAATAAACTCACAATTCAAAAGTCGCAATTCTCAGAAATAAAGTCAGAATTGTGAGATATAAACTCGTAATTCGAAGAAATAAACTTGCAATTCTGAGAAAGTCGCAATTCTCAGAAATAAAGTCAGAATTGTGAGATATAAACTTGTAATTCGAAGAAATAAACTTGCAATTCAAAAATCACAATTCTCAGAAATAAAGCTAGAAATGTGACATATGAACTTGTAGTTCAGAAAAATAAACTTACAATTCTGAGAAACTCGTAATTTTGACTATTTCTGAGAATTGCGACTTTCTCAGAATTGCGAGATATAAACTCGTAATTCTAAGAAAGTCACAATTCTCAGAAATAAAGTCAGAATTGTGAAATATAAATTCGTAATTCTGAGAAATAAACTCGCAATTCTGAAAAGGTCAAAATTTTTAGAAATAAAGTCAGAATTGCGAGATATCAACTTGTAATTCTGAGATAGAAACTTACAAATTCTGAAAAATAAACTCACAATTCTGAGAAAGTCGCAATTCTCAGAATTAAAGTCAGAATTACGTGATATAAACTCAGAATTCCGAGAAATAAACTTGCAATTCAAAAATCACAATTCCCAGAAATAAAGCCAGAATTGCGAGATATGAACTTGTAGTTCAGAGAAATAAACTTGAAATTCTGAGAAACTCGTAATTCTGAGAAATTAACTCGCAATTCTGAGAAAGTTGCAATTCTCTGAAATAAAGTCAGAATTCTGAGATATAAACGTATTTCAGAGGAATAAACTCGCAATTCTGAGAAAGTCGCAATTCTCAGAAATAAAGTGAGTTGTGAGATATAAACTCGTAATTCTGAGAAATAACCTCACACTTCAGAGAAAGTCGCAATACTCAGAAATAAAGTTAGAGTTGCGAGACATAAACTCGTAATTCTGAGAAATAACCTCACGCTTCTGAGAAAGCGACAATTCTCAGAAAAAAAGCCAGAATTGCAAGATATAAATTCATGCAATTCTGCAAAAAAAGTCAGAATTTTATAACTCGCAATTGCAAGATTATATCTCACAATTCTGAGAAAAAAGTCAGAATTGTGAGTTTGTAAAGTCAGAATTCTAAGATAAAAAGTCGCAATAACCTTTTTTATTTTAACATGCTTCCATTGTATCCAATCCAAATTTGGGTAACACTTTTCAATACGATTCCCAACATTAGTTAACATGAAGTAAAAATTAAAAACTATTTTAAAACATTTATTACTCTTAAAAGTGTTATTGAATTTTCTTTTAGTTTTACATTCTAAAAAATAAGAAAAAACAATTTAAAATCCCCTGATATTGTCATGATCACTATTTCATACTGCAAGTCAATCATTCCAAAATATAATCTTTCCATGTTTGCATTTCAGCTTCTGGGTCCAGCTGACTCCCTCCCATTAACTTTCATTTCAGGGAATGATGGGATGATATCTCAAACGTTCAATTACCAAGTGATCTATCACGGCATCTATCATAGCTGCTGGATTTACCCTGGCCTCCCTTGGCATCCTCCCATTACCTGGTTTCCTCCATCATCAGATAAATTAGACCTGCCAAAATCCACCGTTGGCACCACAAGACACCCGGATCAGACAGTCCTGACTGAGAGCCGTGAGGTAAACGTAGCTTGTTGTCTGGAGGGTTAAGGAAATAAATTGACGGCAAATGTGTGCTGTCAGAACTCACTGTGCAGACAGAAAAAAAGTAACTGTAGGAAATGAATGACTTCTGTCGACAAAACCGGCTTGATCTCAGTTGTAAAAAGTTATTTATTAGGGAAGGTCTTGATAACACAGTGATGAATTTTAGCAATATTTCCAACTGATTTCAAGACGTTCATACTGGGGTGCGGTTAGCATAAGTCAAAGTCTTGAGATATGGTTCTGAAAAGGTTAGTATGATGAATGCTAATTGCACATTTGAGCTATGAGACTGAGAATGCACACTTATATGCAGCATTAAAAGTATGTACAGCAAGCAACTCAAGCTAGTATGCTAGTATTTTGACATACATTTATATTAGCTAAACGCTAACACTGATGGAAAAAAAACCCAACTGCCACATTTCGAGCATGTAGCATTTAGCATCTAACTAAAACTTCTAACATTTATCTAAACTCTAACTTTAATTTTTATTACTTAAGTTAGAAAATACACATTTTAGCTAGATGCTAATGATCAATTCATGCTAGACATGAGTGTGTATATAAATTCTTACACAGCTTCTGTGTTCATATGTAAACTTTCTATCATCCAGCTTTATTTAATCTAGCTTTAAAAATCATTATTTCTTACTTTGAAGTTCACAAGCTCGCTATTTTGTTGCGCAAGGAATTGTGAGCCTACAAAAGGCATCCAAGCATGTACACAACAACAATTTACTTGAACTACCGTACCATGTGGGCTCCTTGCCGATACCATTTTAACATACTATCATTTAGAATCCACAAATGCTAATCTTGCATACTATTTATAATAGATAGTATGCAAATTAGAATGCAAGTAGGTGAGAGAGAGAGTGAGAAGTGTCAGCTTTTCCCTTTGAAACTCAATAGAGCTAAACGATACCGCTGAATACAGTGGCAGCCACATAATGTGTCAATACACTACGTCCACTTACATTAATGACTGTAAAATGAGTCAAAGTGTTGCGGTTATGGTCGAAGAGCCACAGAAAAATAATCTAATTTTAGCCATGCTACCAGAGGGCAGGGAGAGGTGAAGGTCATGTTTCACATTGATTTCTAAAGGAGCATGTAAAATGTGTCCCACCACACCATGGCTATTTGAGAAAAAATGTCAGGGCTCAGACAGTCCTCAGGCAAAATCTGTTGGAAATCTCTTATAAATGCATTATTTAACCCTTAGGGGGAGAGACGGCCAGTTTAAACCAGACGGCGAGACAAAACTGTCAGCACATTTAGATAAAATACACCTAATCAATTTTAGAAATGGCCAGAGATTTAGCTCTCCAGTAATTTTAGCACAAACAAATATAAATAGGTTATCTTACAATGAAAGCTTTAGCTATAGTGACTGTAGTGACATTTACACAAAAGAAGCTGCACCAAATCCAAAAAAGGTGGCTCGCTGTTAGCTGGCGATAACCCCAATTCAGCCCATTGCAAATATTTAAACCAAGCACATTAAAATAGCTCGGTTTAGCTTGTTTTCTTTTCTAGCCTGATGGCCTTGGAGTGCCCCCATGCTGTTTGGTTTTATTTTAGAAGTGTTTAGATATGGCTGAGGCAGCTGCCAAGCTCTTTCAGTCTTTGGAAGCTTCCAAAATGCCTAGCCAGCCACCTAGCACAAGCTTTGAAAAGGCACCACTTGCTGAGTAAAGGTGGCAAGCTGCCATTTATGACTTGATAAAACTTGGCTTAATGGGAAAAGTCATATATTTATGGATTTAGGCTAAGCACATTTGCGTGTGGAATGCTAACCGTAAATGAAGAGACTGAGGCAGCATGCAGGATTGTTAAATCACAATACAGATGGGTATTAGCTTGAAAGGCCTATAAATTGCTACGCTAAGCTTAATAGCTAGCCTGTCAGACTTAACGCCGAGCAAAATTTCTTCCATCTCATTGTCTGCACAACTCAAAATGTCACCAGGCTCAGAAGCACTGGGCGCAATTACCAAACTCAAAAAGACAAATCGCTAAATAATAGCAAGCACGAGGCCGGAATAGGCCGTGTGTCCATCAGGGACTACAGGCTGCAATTTCAAAATCGATTCGCTCCCACAAAAGACAACCGGCTGTCCTGTGACGTCAGGCCTTGGGAATAATAGCCTCATCTCCACTTGATGAATGTGTCAGCACTTGAAGCACGGTGGGGAAACAATGATGAAGCTCCCTCTCAGCAAGGAGAAATGCACAGATACACTGAAAGAGATGAGAACGATTGCTGAGGTGTTACGCCCTGTAACAGACGCTTACCACCCACTCAAGTCTTGAATAATTTAAATTTAACAAAAGCTCTGCCTGTTGTGGAGGAAGGATCAAACAACGATTCCGGTCAGGGATACATCACTTTAAAACAGACGTCAGGAAATAAGCAGAATCCCCATTCGGACTTTTAAAAACACCCAGCATTTTCACATTTGTATTGTTTATCCAAGATAAGATGCTAAAGCTAACGCTTTTGTAAAGATAAGGCTGGAATTACACCATCCTTCCTCTCTCTTGCTATCCACCCTGAACAAGTGATAACACATATCTTTCTCTATACACCGTCTCTTCAGATCTGCAAGCCCTGAGCTGGCAGAAGTGGGGCGCTAACCTGTTTACTTATAAATGTGATATTGGTCAATGCTGGTAGAAAGAACATGTAAGGAAGAAATGGCTACACTACCAACATTCTCCGCTATTCTGTTCCGACACTAGTGTTCTTTCCTAATATTGCATTTGGCAAGTGTGGTTGAGTACTTCAAACCACCCATTCAAGTTATTCCAATCAATATAATAAAACTAAAGGGATAGGGCCTTTCATATCATAAAAGATTCCCATAAGTTTTCTGAAGCCACACAATACTTTTGTGTGAGGACAAGAGCAAAATTTAAGTTCACATTTGAGAAAGCCATAAAGGTTTGGAACAACACAGGCAATAGGGGTGAGTAAAAGATGACAGAGTTTTCATTTATAGATGAACTAATCCTTTAAGGACACCAAAGAGTTTATATTGCTGGACATTGTGTAGATTAGACAGAGGTAGCTTGTACATTACCAGCCCTGGACATCCTGTGCCCAGTGATAAAAAACTAATACAAGCGAAATCTTTCTTTCAGTCAGAATTTAAGCGAGCCAAGCAGGGTCCCGGCTGCTGTACTTGCAGGTTTCCACAGCTGTACAGATAAGAAGGGCAGCAGAGAGCAGCTAAGTGCACTCTCATCAGAATTAGCCCCATGCATTAATAAGAGGAAATGAAGATAAGCAGGACTGCATAAAAACGGGTTTAAATCAAATACTTTGTGGACAAATTTCTAATAGCTGCCCATTTAGGACGGACGTCTACTGCATTCAAAAAGCAAACATAACCACAATAGTTTTCAAACTGTGCAGTTCAGACAAACCACAAACCAACACACACACACACACACAGACAGAGAAGCTTACCATCATCAGTTCCTTCTGAAAAGACTTTTTCTCCTTGGTCTCCATGTTGAGGCAATCTTCCTTTAGCTTCTCCAGCACTGAGGCAACCCTCTCAGGTTCACTATCAAGCTCTGCTCTGCAGAAATATGTCAAAGGAAGATTCGCATAGCCTAGAGCATCAGCAAATGCTCGCCAGTTTCCCAGATTTTCCATAAGTATTGTCCTCACAGAGGCGTAAATGTAAGTGAGAAACTTGCAGGGCTTCAGGATTTGTTCCATCAGCATTGTGGTTGTAAGGTCTGGCCCACAGAAGTAAATAGGCTTGACCTTTCCCAAGACAAGCACATTTTTTACATGTACAAGCCCAATCTTTCCCTGATAGTATCCAATGTACCACTCTTTGGTCCATAGTTGTCCTTTGAGTTTGATCTTCTCCTCACTAAGCAAGGCGATAATATCGCCTTTTTTATACTCCAGCAAGTACTGATTCTTGGTCTGCCTTATAACTGTTTTGATCAGTTTGCCAAATTTCAAGTTGGTAATGCAGCGCTCCTGAAACTGTGGGTATTTGGTGGTGATGGCAAGAGGAGACAAAATTATTTTGTCAACTTCCTTTTTCTTTAGGAACCGCCTCTGTCCGTTGTTCCGCATCCCGGTTTTAGGCGGCGGCTGTGGTGTCTGAACACAAAATTGTGCAAGGATGCAATCCTGATCATCTTTTACCTGGACGCGTAACGTGAAGTCAGAAATCTCATCTGCATTCCGAGACGTAATCATGTAGATGAGCCGACTCACCTTGCCTAGTTTGATCTGAAACCCACGAACAACCCTAGCCTGATCATTTGCCTTGACCTCATAATTTGACATGTTGGAGTACATGCCTATCTGCAAGTCCTGAGGTCTCCCAAGGACAAATTGGTGCTTCCCCCACAGTTGTAGGGCAACTGGAGGGGCAGACTTTGCTTGTTTCCCAACTTCGCTAACTAGTAAAGTCTTGGGGGCACAGTCATGGCCAAAAATGGCCACCACAGTCTTAAAAGATGGATGAATGTGCTTGGGCCCGTAGAGACCCAGTGTAACCTTTTTCATCATATGATCCCAAACAGTTGAATTGAAGGAAACATGTTGGGTCTGGACAATAACTGCTACATACATGCAGGGCTCCAAGTTGTCCAGCTGAACCTGAACTGTATCACCATAAATGTAAGCTTGAGGAACAGGAGAATAAGGACCTTCTTTGCAATCACTTCTTACACACAAAATCTCCGCCGTTTGACTTTCTGTCTTAGTTGCAACGGATACCTTCATCTCTAAGGTAATGAATGACTTTATCTCCATGTTGCTCAGTTTGATTTCAACCACTGGACTGACAGTCGAGCATCTGTCATTGTTTAGCTCCAAGGGAGGATCTAGAAGAGCCTTCATAGAGATTTGCTGAGTGTCTCCCACTGCAACATGGCCTTCAGGAACATGAATACTGATATTCGTATCTGGGAGCTGGACTGCCCCTCCACAGCTGTCCAACTTGCAGACGATGTTGGTCTCTACTGGTTGAGTTTGACCCCAGCCTGGGTTCTGCCCAAGGGACTCAAGGTCATGGCAAGATCGTGCCAACTTTCGGTGGTTTAGCCATGCTGTCCTAAAGTCCTCTCTGTTCTGAAACTGCTCCGGTGAGGGAGCTTTAAGCCCTGTGAAAAACCCTGATGAAGGCAATGGAGGATTCGACTGAGATTGTAAGATAGATAACTCTGATAAACTATAAGATCTCTTGCTTCGAAAAAAAGGATTGTCCTTGCGAAGCGTCTGCAAGGCTTCAAAATCAGCGCTGGTGGATGTTCCATCAAAGACACTATTGCTGTACCCTTTCGTGTTGCTGGTGGTGGAGATGGGGGCTGAAGGCAAGTCAAAGAAAAGCAAATCCATGCTGTTGCACTGGTTCACCTTCTCATTGCTGTTCTGATCAAGAACATCATCCATGGACCCATTTAGGAATGGGTTGGTTGAGCAGAGCATGGAGAAGGGGTTGTTGTTGTCATAAGGCAGGGAGGGCTTCAGCGACACTCCAGTCCACTCCCCCAGAAGGTCCAGCTCTTTTGCTCCCTCCTCCGAGCAGTCCCCAAGATTGTCAATCATCCCACTGTCACTTAGAGATGAGTTTCTGTAGTTGATCGGCTGGACGTACGTCGAAGGGATGTATCCCATTTCTCGGTTGTTGTGGGCGTACCACCATTCCCCACCAGACGTGTCCAGCACATAGAGATGATCACCTTTGGAGAACTTTAGAGTGGTAAAACTGGATGGACAGTAATCCTTTATGGCAACCACTTCCCGTGCAGTTCCAAACGACGTTGAGGGGGCCAAACGCAAGGCACTGGGAGAAGGCACTGTAGAGATAAACATATTTATTAGAATGACTGATTCGTAATGTATAGGGCACAACCAAATCTAACGTTATACAATACAATAAACTGACCTTTGACATCTATGAGACTCGCCTCAGTCACTCCCTCATCAAGGTCGATAAGAGTGCCCTCTGATTTACATCTAGGGAGCACATTGTTGTTGTTGGTTACTCTGATCCTGTGGGCAGCCATCTTGCATTGGTTACTCATTTCACCATTGCTCCAAACTTGACAATCAAACATGGGCACTTTTCCATTTTTTCCTGCTGGGAAAACAAAAAGGACAGGGACAATCTTGATTGGCTTTGTGTGGCAGGACAAACACTTGATGCTCGGAGAATAATGAGACATGCTGCAATCAGATTATTGGATCATTAAGGCAAAACTCTTCAGAGAGATTGTAGCTAGAGATTAGTGTGGTATAGCTGAAGGGACAACTGGGACAAGATGTAACTCAAATGTACTGCATGAGATTAAGAGATCTTTGAAGTTGATTACTTTGGAAAAGGTTTGCGTATTGTTGACTATTTAGAAGTTAAGTCAGGAACTGGTTTAGAAGTCGAGAAAAAGCTGTTTCCAGATGCTGGTGAATTCTGAATGTCTCTTTTTTCATAACATTCAGTTCTGTCACAACATGGTTTTACTCATATATATATATATATATATGGCAAAGAAATTACAGAAAGTCCTGCAGCAGTTACTACAATCAATAAGACACATTCAGCAGGTGCTTTCATCTCTTGAAATGACCATATGTGTTCAATCTTTGAGCTTCACTTCAACTTTTATGTTTCTTTATCTCCCAGAAAACCTCTTAGTGATACCTCACTGCTAACAGAACATAAAGCTAGCCAGAAATCAAAATGTACACAATTTACTTAATGCATATTCCTGGTCTTCTTGCGCATGTTGCTTCAAACAACAACAAAAGTCTTTTATCAAACTTTAATGCCTTGCTGCATTACCGAGACGACATTTCTTTTCAGCTAATGTCGCTAATCCCTCTTTTCCCATCTTGAATATTGTTCAAGTGGAATGTACTATAATTTATTTCTGTAGCTTTAAAGCTGCATAAGGCTTTATGGATCAATCTTGGTACACAGTGTGCACAATTTACTTTAGACTGAAAGTCACACTAACACAAACAAGGTAATAAAATTGTCATTTACCAAATGAATAAATGTAATAAATAAAAGGTATCTCTCCCTGCTGGAAACAACAACAATGTAAAATCTGCTCCTAATTTATAGACTTGATATCTGGATGAAACTGTCTTCTATCACGGGTAGAGCTTTTGATTTGCCGCGTACTAAAAGAAAGATATCAAAGCATATCAAAGGACACCTTGAACTAAAAATCACATGCATACGGTGCAGCAGGGGTTCCATCAATTAAACAAACTAAAACACCCGCTGGGTGATGAACATGAATAAATACCATCCTAAAACTGAATATATTACTTTTTGTTGTCAGCATGGTTCCGTTTAGAAAAAGCAGCACAAACTTTTTTGCAAACTCCTGTAGCGCTATATAAAATGCTCAATATTTGTACCTTGTTGTGGATTAGAAGTGCTATTTTTTTCTGTTATGATTTATGCTCTCTTAAGGTGAGCAACAGTTTGGCTTTGGGGGGGAGGAAACAGACTCAATTTCCATGCATGATTGCCTCAACTTCTGTCTGAGACGATGAACGCTATTAATCTGCTCTTGACGTGACAGACATGCAAAACAACACAGAGATGTAAAACAAGCTATAATTAGTTGGACTAAATAATCACAGAAGCATGAAACGAATATCAAACAAGACCAAAGGGCCAAGTAACTCAGAGTAGCTGATAATAATTTAATTTCTACACAGCAATTTACCATTGGATGCCATAAATGAGGTTTGGGGGTGTCTCTGCACAGAAAAGCTGTATGTTTTGTTGAGGAAAATTTTTAGAAAGTTGTGTGAAAGATGAAAAAACGCAAAGGCCTTGGAAGAACCTTTCATGTCTGCTACTTAAAGGCTTGATGAACCCTGCAAAAGGAGGTAAGCATCTTTGCCATGTATGTTTTAAAAGCCTTTCACAACAAAAGGCTTGTGGATGGATTTATTCTCTTTAACTAGTTTCTTTTTAACTACATTTAATAGATGCTGAAGTAGGTCAGCAGTAGCACTTGGCTCCACTCCCTTTAGTCCAACTCTGCAAAATCCTTCCTCACGCTTTTATTTTATTCATAATTCAGGCGATCTGAAGTTAGAGAAAGTGCATTCCTGGAAAAAATTGTGTTGTAAAATTACAGTGCTGACCTCCCTTGTTTCTATCAGCTCTTTCTCTGAAACAGTGCTACGATTCTTCTAACCTACAAATGAGACCAAAAAAGGTCTCATTTTATACTCTATGAAACCATCACTGGCACGGTTGGATGTGTCGATGGTGGTATTAGAAGGCAGAGGACGAGCGATTGATGGATTAGAAACCTAGCGGTCTGACAAGGATGTAATCATGGTTTCTGATAACAGCACCTGGGGCACTCCAAAGACTGAAGATGAGTGTCTCCTTCCCATAATCCCTCTGTATCCCTCTATCCCCGTTTCTTTAGTGTTTATTTTTACAGACTCTAGTGATAAAGCTATTTAGACATTGATCTGTCAACCTTATACTCAACTTGTAAGTGTAAGTATCATCAAACATGCTTTTGCTTTTTTTGGTGGTAACAGGTCTCAGTACCTACCTGATCTCATGCAAAAAACATACCTGTGGGAAAAAAAAAACTCCAATTATATTTTCTCAACTTCAAAAATCTTTTTTAAAATCATCCTACATCGCTGCAGAAGTACCGACCCAGTCTTTGCAAAGTGACCATGCAAAGAAGATCAAACACCCTTAACAAAAAAGGTAAAACAGGACGATTTTGAAGTTGAGAACATGAGATGGGAGTTTTTCAAAATACCCTAACTGTCATGAACCGGAAAAAAACAGAGTTCAGGCAGAGCAAGACAAGATGAGCGTTTGACATTAAAAAGTATAGAAATTGTATTATTTTTATGAAAATAACTGATCATTTCCCTAGATAAGACCCTTCTTTTTTGGCTGGGATCGTTTCTAATCGCATTTGGGATCGTTTGAAGCCGCATTTAAACTGCATTTTGGAAGTTCAAAGTCCACTATATGGAGAAAAATGCTGTAAAAAAACATTTCTTTATGATTGAAGAAGGAAAGACATGAACATCATGGATGACAAGGGGGTGAGTACATTATCTGTACATTTTTGTTGTGGAAGTGGACTTCTCCTTTAACAAGATGTAATGTTATGTAGCTAGCTATAACACGCTTAGTTTAGCTAACTTGCTTTGCAAGATTCTCTTCAGATGCTTGAAACTAGCAAACTTGCTACAGCGCCCCTTGAGGCAATTCTGAGAATGCAATGCATAATGAATTGTGGGTGGAAGGTGCAGTCACACTTTTTGTTGTTTGACAAATATAGGCAATATCCAGTCATTTAAATAGGAATCCACACAGTCTGAAGTGTCTACGCAGATTTCGCTCATTTTTAAATGTGGTTTGAAAGTAATTTAAAGTTATGCCTAAAGTTAAAATATTTCACAAAGTGATAATACTGAAATATGTTTGTTTAGCTAGAAACATTAGCAATTACGCAACTTTTTGGTTACAAAAACGCAGTGTTTTAACATAAAAAAAAAATACATTTAAATATACAAAAGACAAATGATTTAGATTCCATTAACAGTTCTAAAACATATTTTTTCCCCATCCAAAATGGACAAAATTACACAGTGTAGTAGTAGTGTAGTAGCAGTTTTAGGAAAGCATTTAGTGTTGTTTTGCATTGCAAGAACCGTTAGTAGGACTAAAATCAGAAATAAAACCTTAAAGGTATAGTTCACCTAAAAATGAAAATTCTGTCATTAATTCGCTCCAAACCTGCAAGACCTTCGTTAATTTTCGGAACACAAATGAAGATATTTTTGATAAAATCCGAGAGCTTTCTGACCCTGCATACACAGCAATGGTACTAACAAGTTCAAGAACCAGAAAGATAGTAAGGACGTCGTTAAAATAAAATAATTGTTGAAAAAAGTCAATTTTCTCTGTGAACAAAGTATTTTTGTAGCTTCATAATATTACGGCTGAACCACTGATGTCACATGGACTATTTTATCAATGTCCTTACTACCTTTCTGGGACTTGAACATGGTAATTTGCGTGCCGTCTATGCAGGGTCAGAAAGCTCTCGTACAAGGTTGCCAGGTTTTCACAACAAAACCCTCCCAATTGCTACTCAAAACCCAATTGCGTTTCAGTGGGGGGTTAAATACACATTTTTTTTTGGCTGAGTCTCCCTGGGAAAATTTGCATTCCAGGGGCTAACTATCACACTACTGGGGTCGCTTCAGCCCCAGGACATGAAAAACAAAACATGGCAACAGTGTTGAAGTAGCCCAATTCTGCGGGAAAACCGCGGACTTGGCAACACTGCTCTCAGATTTCATCAGAAATATCTTAATTTGTGTTCTGAAGATGAACGAAGGTCTTACGGGTTTGGATAGACATGAGGGTGAGTAATTAATGACACAATTTTCATTTTTGGGTAAACTCACAAAAATAAGCAATTACGCATCTTTTTGGTAATAAAACGGGCAACTTTTATAACTTGTATTTTAAAAAAAAAACACAAAAGACATGGATGGAACAAAATAGTAAACAACACTCAATACTTTCTAAAAAAAAAAAGGAATCAGAATCAGAAACTGAACCTTGCAATTCCCGTAATACACAACCATTAGCAATTACGCAACACAAATGATTTTGGTTCCATTAGCAGTTCTAAAACATGCATTTTCCATAAGCATTGACAGAATGGCGTAATGCTGTGCAAAACAACACTCAATACTTCTCTGAAAGTACTCCAAGAACTGTTAATGGACCTGGAATCGGAAACAAAACCTCACTATTGCCATATAGCAACATCCTCGTAATATTCAGCCAGCGAGATGTTTTAAACCATCCGCCGACAACATGAAACACCGGTAATCCACGACTCTCGGGTGTCCCATAAGACATGAGAACTCTTATCTCGGATGCGGCACGTACCTCACAGAAGATGGGTGGAAAGCACTTCAAGCTGGAGGCCAGGGAATTTAGATGCTCTTAGATACATTGTTAGCTCTGCGAAAACCTCACGAGTTTAAATTCAAGCACTCCTCCTTAATCATCGTCCTTCAGACAGCTTCATACAGATAAAACGCAGTGTTTGGCTGAATTAATTCATTCAAACAGAGCGGCATTACCACATCCATATAAAACCAATCCTTCCGGCCCGCGTTAAACCACCTGTCATTTCGACTGAATTATTATAATTACATTTCCAAAACGTGGCATCGGGGCAATAACTGAGATAACGTGCCACATTACGGCCTGTGGTTATAAAATTTTATTATTAGTTCCATTGATGATATGAAGGAGTTCTATATTACTTTGACAAGCTAATTGGGTGAAGAAGGCGAGTGGGATTTCCGCCAACTGCTCATCACTTGGTAAATATGACCACCTCGTATATATCCGACCCTTCGGCAGAGGACAAAGCAATTTCTCCCTCCGCTGCCCCGCCGGTCCATACTTCACCAGGGACTCTAAAACAAAAGGTTTACTCAGGTAAAGTGCAGGGGGGTGTGGGTGGAAGATAATATTTCAAAGCGCCCATAAGAGGTTAATTTCAGGAGTCCATTAAATGACCGACTTCATTTATCGTCTCTGTGTGAATAGGTCATTCGACCTGACAAGGTTCAGCTACCGCAAATGAGTCTGACATTACAAGCCTCTTTATCAAACATATTCCACGGAAAGAAAAAAAATCTTTCTGACTAAAGGCCTGTTCACACCAAGGACGATAACGATAAACATAATAATAAAGATGCTGCGTATATATGCGATTAGGAAAGCCAAATGCAACCATGTGCCACAAGTACAAGCACTTTATAGCAGGCTTATTGTGGCAAAGCACGTGCACCAATTTTATTTTTGGTTCACAGCGAGTCAAGGGAGAACACATCGTATTGTTGTTTCAATTACACTCAGAATTTCATTTGCATACATGAATACACAAAAAGAAACAATTCAAGGCCACTGAATTGTGCTCCCAATTGTGCTACCTCTCCGAAGGCAGAAGAAAACCATGCCAGATTTCATTTCTGTTGGGAGGTCTGGATTAGCCGAGGCTTAAACGAAGTCCTCTGTAAATGAACTGTGTTGTTTTGCGTCAGGTCGGGCCTTCCTCTCAAGAACCGCTCCACATAACAATGAAGACTCGCTCACGCCCGTCCATCTTCACGAACGCCGCCAAACACTCCGAAAGCCCAGCACGTTCAACGTAAGCCAGTGAAGATTTACCTCAGGAGTCACGCCGACTGACAACGAGACTTTCAGGGGCGTTTAGGGGGATTACAAGGACTGAATTTGTGCTGAGTCCCCATTAATTATGAAACACAATGCAACACTATTGTGTGTGTGTGTGTGGAAACTGATGACGATTGTGCTTTTTTAGGTTTGTTCAGTTCCTCAGGGAGAAAGAACAGTCACAAGATGTAGACTGCAACGCTGCAGAAGTCATGCTTTCGGCCACTAACAGTCCTGGAGATCTGCTAATGATTATTGTGTTGCTGTCAGTAAATACCCAAAAATCATTTGTTCAAATTTTTTGTTCAAAATATACTCTGAATGCGAATGGTTTCATGCTTCAGATTGTAAATTAAAACAAGTAGGGCTGCACAAACTCTAAATATAATTATTATTATAATAAGGTGTTTATGCAAATGCATTTGGAAACACAATACGTGATAAACACCTTATTATAATTGTAATGAGAAGTGCTTGTCAAGGAAAGAAAGAAAAAAAAGGTCTCCTGAAGTCTTCCAAAAAAGTTTGATGGTTAAATGTTGGAACGCAAAGCAATTAATTAATATTGTAATTTTACAGATGTAAATGTAACAATTATTTGAAATATTTTAATATGAAGTATCTTTTTTTGAGTAGTAGCAGTAGTAAAAGAAGTAGCAACATAGCGTTACTGATTAGGAGTCGACCGATATGTTTTTCAGAGCCGATGCTAATACTGATACCGATTATTACAAATCAAGTAGACGACAACCGATATTTTCAACCGATATGTGTGTCTGGTGTAAAAATGAAAATTAATGTCAAAATTAAGAATAACACAGGCTCTGACAAAAACTCTTTAAATGCTTTTAAATTTTATCGGCAAATCAGTTTTGAAAATGACCAATACTGCTAACCATAAAAATGCTTTATCAGTGCTGATAATCAGTCGACCCCTATTATGATATATAATAAATTTTTTTCCAAAAATTAAGAAAAACAATGGATCTGACAAAAACTTTCTTTAAATGCTTTTAAATTATTTTTTCCACAGATCAGTTTTAAAAATGACTGATACTGATAACCATAAAAATGCTTAATATCGGCGCCGATAATCAGTTGACCCCTATTACTAATATATATGTTTTAAAATTATTTTAATCAGCAAATCAGTTTTGAACCATAAAAATGCTTAATATTAGTGCCGATAATCAGCTAGGTCAATAATCGTTCGACCCCATTGCTAAATTAAGTATAACAAGGGCTCTGACAAAAACTCTTTAAATACATTTAAATTATTTTATCTGCAAATCGGTTTTGAAATTGAAAAAATGCTTAATATTGGTGCTGATAATGAGTCAACCCCTATTACTGATATATAAATGTTTTAAAATTATTTTATCAGCAAATCAGTTTTGAACCATAAAAAATCTTAATATCTGTGCCGATAATTGGCCAGGCCGATAATCGGTCGACCCCTGTTACTGATATATAATTACAAAATTTTTGCAAAAATTAAGAATAACAAGGTCTCTGACAAAATCTTTCTTTAAATGCTTTTAAATTATTATATCAGCAAATCGTTTTGAAATTGAATGATACTGATAACCATAAAAATGCTTAGTATTGGCGCTGATATTTGGCCAGGCCGATAATTGCTTGACTCCTATTACTGAGATATAATTACAAAATTTTGCAAAAATTAAGGATAACAGAGGCTCTGACAAAAACTTTCTTTAAATGCTTTTAAATTATTTTATTAGCAAATCGGTTTTGAAAATGAAAAAAAATGCTTAATATCGGTACCGATAATCAGTTAACCCCTATAACTGATATATAAATGTTTTATATATAAGGGCTCTGAAAAAATCTGTTTAAATGCTTTTAAATTATTTTATCAGCAAATCGTCTTGAAAATGACCCATACTGATAACCACAAAAATATTAATATCGGCAGAATAATCATCCTGACTGATAATCGGTCAACCCCTGTTACTGATATATAATTACAACATTTTAGCAAAAATTAAGAATAACTAAATGCTCTGACTAGGGCTGGGCGATAATTTGATAATGATAATTTTCATGATATAATTTTCCTCAATAAAACGATATGAGGAGTTCGATAAATGTTCGATAAAATTTGTATGTGCCAAAAGTGGAACGAAATAGCGCGACTCATTTGAATCGCGCCACATGGACCTTTTATCCGCTCGGACCAAAGTTTAAACTGCCGCGCTGCGCAAGCTCAATAAACAAGATGTATTTATTATCTAGATGCGGCACGGACGCGCCTGGAAAAACCGATCGTGACGCGACCGCGTCGCCTCCGTAATGAGCGTATCTGCCGTGCGTCTACATTTGAAATAACGAACTTGAATGCGCAAAAGATGCAATATGTGAATGGCTCCGTCACGGGACCACTAAACAGCACTGTGAGATCCAGTGTGAAACACTTGAATTCAGCGATGAACACAAATGACTCTGTGATTCAAAGTAGTTTAAAGCTGTGTGCAACGAGACGGGCAGAAGGCTTTTCAATCTACACATCGCCATCATTTACCATGGATTTACTGTAGCAACACTCAGTGCACCATGGTATTGTGGCAGCAATGTGGGATATTCACACTGAATTTTATTACAGGAATAATGGTATATAATTACAGTATGTGTGTATTTGTGATTAAGCTATAGCATGTGTACACAAAAAACAACCTATAAAACCATGTAGTTATATTTTTACCAAGGTATTGAGGTACCATTATGTGTGGTTTTAACTGTGTTTATCATGATTTAAAATGTATGCTTGCTACTATGGGAGACCAATGTTAAAAAAAAAAAAAAAAAAATAGGTCAGAATAAATTTAACCATATAAAACTGAGGTTGCTATTATTATTATTATTATTTATTATTATTATTATTATTATTATTATTATCATTTACCAGACAACCCAAAACCTGTTTCTTGATTTTAAACAATATAACTCATTAGAACATGCAGAAATTAATTTTTCTATTTAGATTTATTTTGCTAAAGAAAATCAATGGTCTGGTTTCTACAACTTTTACTTTGGAGCAAAAATCTGACTTTAACCTTGAAAGAAATTATTATTATTTTATTGGAAAATCGGTTTTGAAAATGAAAAAATGCTTAATATCGGTGCCGATAATCAGTCAACCTTTATTACTGATATATATAAATGTTTTAAAATTATTTTATTGGCAAATCAGTTTTGAAACTTGAAATATTTAATATCTGTGCCGATAATTGGCCAGGCCGATAATCGGTCGACCCCTGTTAGTGATATATAATTACCAAATTTTTGCAAAAATTAAGAATAACAAGGGCTCTGACAAAATCTCTTTAAATTATTTCATCTGCAAATCATTTTGAAAATGAATGATATTGATAACCATAAAAATGCTTAGTATCAGCGCCGATAATCGGCCAGGCTGATAACTGGTTGACCCCTATTACTGATATACAGTATAATTACAAAATTTAGAATACAATTAAGAATAACAAATGCTCGCTTTAAGTGCTTTTAAATCATTTTAATCAGCAAACTGATTTTGAAAATAACCCATACTGATAACCGTAGAAATATTTAATATCGGCACCGATAATCGCCCAGGCCACTAAACGGTTGACCCCTGTTGCTGATATATAATTACAATTTGTTT
>JAHKKF010495461.1:0-12323 GCA_019740295.1 Labeo calbasu | reverse complement strand
CAGTTGTATCAGAAAATGGAGGAAAGCATTATGCAATTATTTTATTCGTGCAAGTGACACGAAAGACATCCTTCGAGTAATGTAGAGCGCTAACAGGATGAGAATATTCACTTATGCACAGGGCATAAGATATTTTTGATGAAATCCAAGCGCTTTCTGACCCTGCATAGACAGCAATAAAACTACCACGTTCAAGGTATTTTTGTTTTCTTTGTCCACAAAAAGTATTCTCGTAGCTTCATAAAATTACGATTGAACCACTGATGTCACATGGACTTTTTTAACAATGTCCTTACTACTTTTCTGGGCCTTGAACGTAGTAGTTGTGTTGCTGTCTATGCAGGGCCAGAAAGTTCTCAGATTTATCAGCAATATCTTAATTTGTGTTCTGAAGATGAACAAAGTTCTTACGGGTTTGAAACAACATGAGGGTGAGTAATTAATGACAGAATTTTCATTTTCGTGTGAACTATTCCTTTTATGTTTATTTGTTTTTTAGTTAGGTTAAAACTTTAAAAGCATGCATCTTAAATTTAGGCCTAAATAGCGTACTAGTTTCTCTGTTCGTACATATCTACGTTGGGCCAATGGCAAATGAGGGAAATCTGTTCGAAAACAGTCATTATGTTTCACACTTAAAGGGGTCATCGGATGCCCATTTTCCACAAGTTGATATGATTCTTTAGGGTCTTAATGAAAAGTCTATATATACTTTGGTTAAAAATTCTCAATGGTTGTGTAAAACGACACCCTTTTTACCTTGCCAAAATCAGCTCTGCAAAAATCATCCTGTTCTGGTCGGGGCTGCTTTAAATGTTAATGAGCTCTGCTTGCCCCGCCCCTCTCTTCTCTCTGTGGAGTGACGAGCCTGTTTACTTTAGCCGCATTTAGCCACGTTTAGCAGCTAAACTTGCTAACTAGCACATTATTATGAAAGGTGATTGCAGAGATTCATTAAAAAAAAACCTTATACTCACTTCTGCTGTAGGCGAAGCTGGATCACGAATGATTTGCGCGAACATAAACACATTTATATAGATCGGGAGATGGATTCCCTTCACAAACAAACTTAATCCACTGCATCTTCAGCTGCTCAGATGTTGGGAGTAAATGACGACCACTATGTTCATTATTACATCCAGCAACACAACACCTCAATCGCTCAATCGGAGATATTCTCGTCCAACTTACATCCCTGCTCTAGCATCGAAACAATAGAGGTTGGACTGTTACAGCTGATCTGAGGTAAAACGCTCATGTCAGTCAACTATTGTGGGAGGGGCCTCTGTTGGTGTGGCGCCACACCGACATGCATCTGAGAATGGCTCGATTTGAAAAAGGGGATGTTATTTTTACAAACTAATTAAAACCACTGCATGGATTTTTATCATTATAGGGCAGATGTGTACATACACTGCCAACACACATTAATGTTCAAACAACATGAAAAAGTGAACTTTGCATGCGATGACCCCTTTAAGCTTAACCTCTCACCGTAAACAGCAGCACCTGAAAACATCTTTACAGTGATAAGTGTTTGTTGCTATACCAATATACACAGCTAAAAGCACACGCATATACAGTGCTGTTTGGAAATGACTAATGCACTGCACTCCATAGGTACACACTGCACTTGCACACTGTAGCATTGATGAATACCAACAAAACCACCCATCCTTTAGTGATGGACGTACGTGTCATATTAGCATTTTCCCAAACGTTCCTGAAATGCTGGTTCTTGAGAGCGTTTGCATCTGCCATGTGCCTGTTTCCACTCACTGCCATGAGAGATGGAATAAACACACATGCACGCCAGAGCAACGCTGTCATGAAGCTTATCTCATCGTGATTAGATTACTGCAGTGGCCTCCTAGCTGACTGCCCAACTAAAACCAACCACCTATGACAGGCTGCGTGGAGCACGCGAGCGTACGCCAGTCCGCGCGAACCTCTCTCTCATCACTATTTTGCATGCCTGCTGTCTATCTCCGATGACAAAGATAGACAACCACATCATTCACACGTGCAGAAAATAGCCTTGATGTATACACACGTACGGAAGGAGACGTAGAGAAGGAAATGTGTTTGCGGTAATGAGAGTTACCTGCTTGTGATCATGGATGTAGGCCTCTGCTCTGTTTCGTCTGTCAAAAACACAAACGGCTTCTTGTCTGGCAATCATCAGAGCTTTCTGCAGCTCTCGGTAGTCTTGCGCTAACTTCAGATTGTCTTTTAAGGCTTTCTGTAGATTAACCTGGAACAGATTTGCACAGGATGTTCTCCATCAGCTTCTCAGAGACTCTTAACATGTATAATGAACCGTTAAAAACTAAAACAAAGACTTGAAGCTTAGCAAATGAAGAATGAACCCTATTTAAAGAAATAGTTCACATCAAACCTGTACGGTTTTTAAGTTTCAAGATTACATTTTGAAGATGCACTTTTCCATGCGATTATAATGAATTGGGACTGAAACTGAAGAACACAAAAGCTGATTAAATGGCTTGGGCACTATACTTAAACTGTTCTGATAGCTTTTTGTGCAAGGAACAGACTGAAATTTAAGTTATTCACTGATAATCTTGCCCTTCAGTGGGCTGTTAACCTCTGTCGCCGGATCATTGAGTCAGTGAGTTGAACTTGAGAACTGGATTAGTCCGATTCATGAACAAATCATTCAGTTTTGTGAACCGAATCAACTGATTCATTAAAAACATCTGATTCAAAATTATTTTATGACTAGACATAGCATGAACTCGTATGAATATACAGAGGACAGTTACATTTTGTTTTGTTTCCCACTTTTATGATACACCACCTTATTTTTCCTGTAAGAGTGTAAATTTGTACATTTTTTGTGTCTGGCTTCTGGTCTCATCCACGTCCAGATATTTTTAGCTGTGCAAAACAGCTCGTTTTGCTTCTTGATATTGCAAATTGGTGTTGTTTACCATATTATTTTAATGTATTATCTTAATTATGGACACTCTAGTTTGTAGTGCAAACATTTTACCATTTACTGCACATTGTTTTTCTTCTCCTTACATCCCTATAATGGCTAAGGAACCATAAGTCTCACCCATAGTTTTTTCTTCCACGTTGAAGAACAAGGTGGATAAAACAACCTGCAGATTGATTTTGCATTTACTTTTGGTAGACCTTTTACTACTTCAGTCATTTTATCAATATGCACGATCCTTGGGAATCAAACCCACAACCTTGCGCTTTCATTTCACATTTTATTTTGGGACCAGTTGGTTGACAGTAATTGCAAAAAAATAATTTGGAAAAAAACAGCATTAGAATTAAGTTTTATTTATACATTTTTATTTATTTTAATAATATTTATTATAATTTTAGCAATTTTGTTGTGTGTGTTTATCATTTTTATTAGTTTTTATTTTTAAATATTGCTATTTAATTTAAATTTTTATTTCAGTTACATTTTTTTTAATTAATTCAAGCAATTCAAGGCAACTTTTTTAATATTAATTAATTTATTTTAATAATATTTATTATAATTTTAGTAATTTTGCTGTGTGCGTTGAGCATTTTTAATAGTTTTTATTTTTGAATATACTATTTAGTTTTAATGTATTTTTATTTCAGTTTTAGTTTTTATTCTTTTTAAGTTAGTAATAGTATATTTAAAAATATAACTATTAAAAACGCTCAACACACAGCAAAATTGCTAAAATTTTAATTAAATTATTAAAATAAATGAAAACTAAAAACGTTGCCTTGAATTGCATTAAGTTAAAGGCCTAAAATACATCTAAAATTTCAGTTAGTAGTTTTAGTGCTTCAACCTATTGCAATTCAAGGCTACTTTTTTTAGTTTTCATTTATTTTAATATTTATTATAATTTTAGTAATTTTGCTGTGTGCGTTGAGCATTTTTAATAGTTTTTATTTTTAAATATACTATTTAGTTTAAATGTATTTTATTTCAGTTTTAGTGTTTATTCTTTTTAAGTTAGTAATAGTATATTTAAAAATGAAAAACTATTAAAAACACTCAACACCACAGCAAAATTACTAACATTATAATAAATATTATTAAAATAAATAAAAACTAAAAAAAGTTGCCTTGAATTGCATTAAGTTAAAGCCTTAAAATACATCTCAAATTTAAGTTAGTAATTTTAGGGCTTCAACTTAATGCAATTCAAGGCTACCATTTTTTTAGTTTTCATTTATTTTAATAATATTTATTATAATTTTAGTAATTTTGCAGTGTGCGTTGAGAATTTTAATAGTTTTTATTTTTAAATATACTATTTTGTTTTCATTTATTTTTATTTCAGTTTTAGTTTTTATTCATTTCAAGTTCGTAATAGTATATTTAAAAAGAAAAAACTATTAAAAACACTCAACACACACAGCAAAATTGCTAAAATTTTAATAAATATTATTAAAATAAATAAAAACTAAAAAAAGTTGCCTTGAATTGCATTAAGTTAAAGTATAATATAATTTTAGCAATTTTGCTGTGTGCGTTGAGAATTTTAATCATTTTTATTTTTAAATATACTATTTAGTTTTCATTTATTTTTATTTCAGTCTTAGTTTTTATTTCAAGTTAGTAATTGTAGGGCTTCAACGTAATGCAACTCAAGGCAACATTTTATTTTAGCTTTATTTAAATTATGATAAATATTTTAAATAGATTCATATTTAGTTAACAATAATAACCCTGCCCAAAAAACACTTTTATTTTATTTTTGTGCATGCAATGCAGCAACTTTCAAGCTTTTTATAATGTTCCTTAAAGGATTAGTTCACTTCCAGAGAAAAATCCTAGAATGTTTTCCTCAAAAACCTTAATTTGTTTTCGACTGAAGAAAAAAGACATGAACATCTTGGTGGTTACATGGGGGTAAGTAAATTATCAGGAAATTTGAATTCTGGAAGTGAACTAATCCATTAAGTGCATGTAATTGTATCTACATTGTGTGCACGTTTTCTTGCATTTTGCTTGTTTTACACTAAAACGAATCCTCTTTGAATGCAGTATCTGTAGTAATCATACAGCACTTGCGGAAGTATGTAAACAAATTACAATAAATAACCGTCTGATTTGCTTGTCTCCACAATCTCCACAACCCTGTGTCAGCATCGGACACGTGGAGAGAAAGAGAGCTATGGAAAGAAGGATGGAGAGAGAAAGAGAAGAACATTTTCTGCTCTACCTGAGAATAAGGAATAATGAAGTGTGTCTGGGCAGTAAAACGACCCAGCGCTAAACTGATGAGTTTAACCCAGCACCGAGAGTGGCAGTAAACATGACAAATGCCGGCTATTGATTTAAAGCTTAATTACTGCATGCAGTGCTGACAAAACCCGTCTGATGCACCTCTGAAATGTAAATGGGACAAATTACACTTCATTGGCCATAAGAAACTGATGGTGTCTGCACTTTGCATCCTACTGCTTTTCTACTCACTGAGCGTCTGACTTCATCAAGTAAACAAGCTACATGAGAATATGATGAGGGGAGAGAAAAAAAACCCAATTCAGCTTGTGAGGAAGTCACAGCGGAGTGTGTCCGTAAGTGCAAGTTACATTTAACACATCTCGACTGATCGTGAAAGAAAACGCACAAGTGTTTATGGTTACAACTGTCATGAGGTTATAATCTGTGCTGTAAGTCAACACAAAAACCCTGTTTACTCGCTTTATTCACGTATCAATTAATCGGTGCTAGTTTTTCCAAAGGATTTTTTTTAGTATGTAATAATTTGTTGCCTTTTTCTATTGAATATGCCGTTTAACTCAGAAATATGTTACACTATGAAAATAAAATGGGTTGTAAACATATTTATAAAAGTAAATTTGACACTGACCTTAATGCAGCCAGGAATGCAAAGGTCATGGCATTGATTCCCAGAGAATATGTGGATGAAACAGTGGCTTTGGATAAAAATATCTGCCAAGTGCAGACATCTTCAGAATTTAAAGGGGGACATGTGGTCCAAAAAAGACAATTTAATTGCAAATTTATTATATATAAAATCCAGATGGGACTAATAAAGATAAATGCATTTTTTATGTTAGTTAAAAAATAGCATTCATATAATTGTGTTATATTTATATATTTTTTATAATGTAAAAAAAAAAAAAAATAAAGGTCTAAAATAAATATTTAAAACAAAAAAAAAGCTAATCTAAAATCTATCTATCTATCTGTCTATCTATATATATATGACAAATTTATGTATTTTTTTTATGTTAGTTATATAAATAGCATTCATTAAATTATTTTATATTTATATATTTATTATAATGTTCAAAGAAATACAAAGGTCTAAAATAAATATTTAAAACAAAAAAAGCAAAACTGAAAATCAACCTATAGCATATATGTATAAATATAAATATTTATTTTATTTTTAAATATATTATTTTTTTCTTAATCTACCACTAATTTGTTCTTTTCTTATTTCATGAAAATGTTCATTATCATATTTTGCATAAACCTCACAAAATTTGCCTTATATAGAACAGACAAAAGGGGAAAACAATTAATTAAAAAATAAATGCATAAATGTTTTTTTTTATGTTAGTTATATAAATAGCATTCATTAAATTATTTTATATTTATATATTTATTATAATGTCCAAAGAAATACAAAGGTCTAAAATAAATATTTAAAACAAAAAAAGCAAAACTGAAAATCAACCTATAGCATATATGTATAAATATAAATATATATATTATTTTAAAATATATTATTTTTTTCTTAATCTACCACTAATTAGTTCTTTTCTTATTTTATGAAAATGTTCATTATCATATTTTATGTATAAACCTCACTAAATTTGCCTTATATAGAACAGACAACAGGGGAAAAATATATATATATAAAAAATAAACGTATACATGTAGCATAACAAATAGCATTTAAATAATTATTTTATATTTACATATTTATTATAATGTCAAAAGAAATATAAAGATCTAAATTAATATTTAAAACAAAATTTTTATATTTAAATATAATATAGTATTTGTCTTAAAATCTTTCTACCACTAATTTGTTCTTTTCTTATTTTATGAAAATGTTCATTATGATATTTTATGCATAAATCTCACTAAATATATCTTATATGGAAGTCTGTTTCTACCTCAGACAAAAGGGAAAAAAAATAATAAATAAAACAATACAATGAAATAAATAGACAAAAAAATCTATGAATAAAAATAAAACCAGTAATTGTGCAAAATTTTGAAATAACAAACAGTCGTTGGTAAGATACAGTGTAAGTACGTGAAATATGAATTTCAGTTAGATGAAATAAAGTAAATCCCAATTGAGACAATTAAAGTTTCACAATATTGTTGCAATAAAGTCGCAATCTGGGGGAAAAAAAACATCTGACAATCAAAATTATGTGGGAAAAAAAAAAAAAAATCACAGTTATGGTTTTATTTTTTAATGTTCACTTCTTTCCAGTAAAAAAAGAAAAAAAAAAGCCTTTTTCTAATAAGCATGCCCCTCTCATCTAAAACACATGACGCTGCGGTCGTCATCCGGTGTTGTGCGTCACTATCCATATTTCCTATGTTCATTAACATCTCATGACTGTGACGTCCCGACGACGCGCCTCAGGTCAATCGAAGGCACTCTGACACAATCTCTCTTTGTTGGAAATGTTAAAAGTCGAAACGTTTCTGTTGGGCGATGAATCTTTGTGCTGCTTTATTGTTTCCTGTGAGAAGTCTAAAGAGACTCTCTGCTCTGCTGCCCTGCAGCAAGTTAATGGCAGACTGGCTCTATGAGGGAGGACTTTTAATTCGGCTCCTGTCTCGCACCAACAACTTGTTTGGAGTTTGCTGCTTCTGCGCGCATGGCGGATTAAGCCCCATTGCCTTTTCTTGTTTTGAACTAATGCATTCTTGATCACCGTTTAATGAAACTATATACCACATGGCGATTTCACATTAGATAAGCCATGTGAGACTTTCATCAGGCGCCGGGCTCTGACTGAGGCCATAATCCCGAAACTCAACTCCCCCAATAAATAGCTTTTCCCTCCGAAAATGAAGTGATAATACGTGGGTTTCATGCAAAACATAACATATTATCTCTGACAGAAAATTATAAGAGCTTTCATCAAATTATTAGTGGAAATGTTCGTAGAGGTGTAATACTAAATGGCGGAGATTTCAGAGCAAAGGTGCTTGAAACATTAAGGATTTCATTTGTGCATATCAGAAGACACACAAACAGATGATATTAATGCACTGATTGTGTTTTAAAACATAAACCCTTTTCGGGACGTTAAAATCTTCACAAATCGTCTGAAATCGCAGAAATCTTTGCAAGTTCAACGGGACATTTGGTCCAAGAAAAGACATTTTAATTACAAATGTATTTAGAAATAGGCTCAGCTGTTAAACTGTCAACTTGAGATTTGAATCTGTGGTGGAAGGAAGTAGTTCTGCACAAAAGAGAGCTTTTAAAGACACTCTGTGGTTGTTTTTTTATGTATTTACACACTTGTGCCATCAAACTGTTGCGTAAACGCAATATCTCATAATTGCTTATGTACAGTTGAGGTCAAAAGTTTACATACACCTTGCAGAATCTACTAAATGTTAATTATTTTACCAAAATAAGAGGGATCATACAAATGTTATTTTTTATTTAGTACTAACCTGAATCAGATATTTCACATAAAAGACGTTTACATATAGTCCACAAGAGAAAATACTAGTTGAATTTATAAAAATGACCCCATTCAAAAGTTTACATACACTTGATTCTTAATACTGTGTTGTTACCTGAATAATCCACAGCTGTTTTTTTTTGGTGATAGATTCTTTGGTTTTTCAGCATTTTTGTGTTTTTAGCCCTTTCCAACAATGACTGTATGATTTTGAGATCCATCTTTTTACATTGAGGACAACTGATGGACTCGTATGCAACTATTACAGAAGATTCAAACACTCACTGATGCTCCAGAAGGAAAAACGATGCATTAAGAGCCGGGGGTGCAAACTTTTGAACAGAATGAAGATGCGTACATTTTTCTTATTTTGCTTAAATATCATATTTTTTCATTTAGTACTGCCCTTCAGAAGCTACAGATGATAGTTACATGTTTCCCAGAAGACAAAATAAATTAAATTTACCCTGATCTTCAGATTCCAAAAGTTTTCACCCCCTGGCTCTTAATGCATTGTGTTTCCTTCTGAAGCATCAGTGAACTTTTGAACCTTCTGTAATAGTTGCATATGAGTCCCTCAGTTGTCCTCAGTGTGAAAAGATGGATCTCAAAATATACAGTCATTGTTGGAAAGGGTTCAAATACACAAAAATGCTGGAAAACCAAAGAATTTGTGGGACCTGAAGGATGATCAACTATCAACAATAACAACAACAACAAAAAAAAAAAACAGCTGTGGATCATTCAGGTACAACACAGTATTAAAAATCAAGCATATGTACACTTTTGAACGGGGTAATTTGAATAAATTCAACTATTATTTTCTCTTGTGGATTATATGTAAATGTATTTTATGTGAAATATTTTATTAAGGTCAGTACTCCATAAAAGAACAACAACATGCATTTTCTATCCCTCCTATTTTGGTGAAATAATTAACATTTTGCAGATTCTGCAAACCTTTGACCTCAACTGTACATTAATATTGTACTTTTCCAAATGTGTAAAAATATATGTTTGCTCTAACCACATTTTATGTGCATATCACTGCAAATATTAATCACATAAAGCTGCTGTCAACACAACAAGCTAACAATAGATAATACTGGACAAATGTTTTGTTTTGTTACATATGTTTTGTTCTCAGTGTCTTGAAATCATTTGTGACCCTGGAACACAAAACCAGCCTTAAGTCGCCGGGGTATATTTGTATGGGTCAAAATTATAGATTTTTGTTTTATGCCAAAAATCATTAGGATATTAAGTAAACATCATGTTCCATGAAGATATTTTGTAAAATTCCTGCTGTAAATATATCAAAACGTAATTTTTGATTAGTAATATGCATTGTTAAAAACTTTCTTTGCACAACTTTAAAGGTGATTTTCTCAATATTTTGATTTTTTTTGCACCCTCAGATTCCAGATTTTTGTTAGTTGTATCTCGGCCAAATATTGTTCTATTATAGCAAACCATACAACAATGGAAAGCTTATTTTTTCAGCTTTCAGACATCTCAATTTGGAAAAATGTACCCTTATGTCTGGTTTTGTGGTCCAGGGTCACATTTGGTATCACTGGGTATTCCATAAAAATGACACGGCGCATCATCATACAAAGGAAATCTAAATATTTATAAAGGTAATTTCAGCTTGAATGGTGATTGGAGCACATCAAATCCCCTAACCTATCAAATGCACTCATGCTCGTTCGGCTTCAGCTGATCTGTCTTCTGATATGTAAAGAAAACATTTGTTAACCTGGATTATAAGTATTTAAATAGCAAAGCTGATCTAGCATCAGCCCATATAGGAAGCCCTGACAAAATAATCTTGACATAAATGTAAATATAAAAGAAAGGGCTCTTAACCTCTGTGTCCTTCATGACAGCCCGCCGTTGAGTGAACAGTGCTGAGTGAATCTGTGCGTGATGAGACTTCCTTTGTACGCAGGAAGCTATATCCCTGTGCACGTTATCCATCACTACTGTGGCTGTCCCATGTTTGAACTCCATAGTGTTTGACAAACCCCTGAAACAAACAAATTAAAGCAAGCATGGAAACTCTTATACACATATATATAATCAAACATATATTGTGTACAGTATTTCTTACTGTAGCTCTGCTATAATGTCTGGCATAGTGCTGACGGTTTGCTCCATCTTGTCTGATTCTTGTTTTAACTCTTGAGACTTCAGGTCGAGCTCTTTGATGTGGTTTGAAATGTCCTCATACCTCAATAACACCACATTAAGGCTTTCCTAATAGCAAATATTAATAAACTATAATTAAATATAGTAGCAAATGTAGCAGATAATAACATACTATTGTTAAAGGAATACAAATGGAATCATTTCATCACTTTTAAAGTTTTTAAAGTAAGCGTTTTAAGTAGAAATCTGCAATATTGTTGGATATGAAATGTATTTACTGTAATATAAATCGAGTTTAATTTTATTTTCACCTTCGCAGAATTCAAAGATCCCTGACGGTGTTTCTTTTGCTCCTCAAAATCATCTGAGAGGCTTCTGTGTGCAGTGTGCATTTCACTTAGTTTTGCTTTCAAGTTTTCAATTTTCTGAAAAAACAAAACAAAGCAAAAAGAATGAATATAAACAGAGTTACTTTTAATTAACGTTTACTTAACTCAGTAATAACTTCACTGGACCTTACAGTCAACACTGACCCTATTTACTTACTTAATAAATTCATCAGTGTTTGTCAATAAAAAGGTAAAACCGTTGTCAACTTCTAAAATGATATTTCTCTTTCTCTCATGTATCAAAAGCCACACAGGTGGGGAAAATAATATTAATCAATAATATCATAGCCTAACATGTTAGAGCGGAACAAATCCAAATTTGAATACAATATTTTCAGATGAATATTCAATTTCTTTCCGTTTCATCCATGGGGACAGAGGTATATGTGCATTCTGAGTGAACTTGAAAATAGCCAATACTTAAAAGATGATTTTTACAGTAAACCAGCAATATTTACCGTATGCCCAGCAGATTTACCTCAGATTTTTCTGTGTATGTCTGTCTCAGCTGCTCCACCTCAGTCTCCAGTTGAGTGGTTGTAGACAAAGCGTCTTCATACTTCTTCTCCAGCTCACCTTTCACCCTCTCACAGTCTGTTTGTTCACGATTATATTCGGCTGCCTCTGCGTCCCTATTACCCTGAACATAAAACGTGCAATCAATTACAATATATCAGTACCAAACATTAATAGACACAGAAAATGTATACACAGACTAGTGCAACACTGGCATTGCTTCATCAATTATCATCATTGGAATGACAGGTTTTACCTTGAGAATATCTAATGTGGTCATTTCAGTCATTACCAGGCTCTTCATTTTGTCTATCTCTTTCTGCCAACCAAAAAGAAAAGACATCAAAATCACATCACCTGATTATGAAAACATGGGAAACAAAACAAAAACAAAATCCAAACAGCTCAGAAGTGACTTTAGTATAATTCTCTATAAACACATTATGTTAAAGGCATAGTTCATCCAAAAATGAAAAGTCCACTTCCAGAACAACACTTTACAAATAATTTACTCACCCCCTTGTCATCCAAGATGTTCATGTCTTTTTGTCTTCAGTTGTAAAGAAATTATGGTTTTTGAGGAAAGCATTTCAG
>JAHKKF010495458.1:0-33098 GCA_019740295.1 Labeo calbasu | reverse complement strand
TATATATATATATATATATATATATATATATAATATATATAATTTTTATTTTTTTTTTTGCTTTTAATTCATACTTCTCTTCATTTGTGTATTTACAGCTTTCTTGACCGGATTGATGCAGTAAGACAAAGCGACTATACTCCGACAGACCAGGTACTATTTCAGCATTTTCTAGATGAGAAACTGCATGAGACATTTATTTTCCTAAAATAGTTTTACCTAACACGCTCTCTCTCAATCGTTCTTCTTTCAGGACTTGCTTCGTTGCAGAGTGTTAACATCAGGGATTTTTGAGACGCGATTTCAAGTAGACAAAGTCAACTTTCAGTAAGTCCACTTTTGAGAAACATTAAAGATTGTACAGTGGATATTTTGAATAGTCATGTCTTCATATGTCCACTAGAGGGACACATTTCACATCCTACAGCTTAATGTCTTTATTCTTCTCTTTCAGTATGTTTGATGTGGGAGGTCAGAGAGACGAAAGAAGAAAATGGATTCAGTGTTTTAATGGTAAATTGAGTGTGTGTTTAACATATGTAATATGTGGTCTTCAACAATCTCATCTTATATACTTTAAAGGGAAAGTTCACCCAAAAATGAAAATTTGCATGTTGTTCCGAACCTGTATGAGTTTCTTTCTTCTGCTGAACCTAAAAGATATTTTGAAGAATGTTGATAACCAAAACCCAAACCAAAAAAAAAGGTGACGGCACCCACTGACTTCCATAGCATTTTTTTATCCATACTGTGGAAGTCAATGGGTGCCATCAACTGTTTGGTTACCAATTTCATAATATCTTGTTTTTTTAAAAAAAAGAAAGAAACTCATACAGATTTAGAACGACATTAGGATGAAAAAATGACAGAATTTTCATTTTTGACATTTGAGCATCAGAAAATCAGAAAACGCACTGATTTCACATATGTGGTACTGATTTGCAGACGTCACAGCGATCATCTTTGTGGTAGCGAGCAGCAGCTATAACATGGTCTTAAGGGAAGACAACAACACGAACAGGCTACGGGAAGCACTTGCTCTTTTTCGCAGTATCTGGAACAACAGGTGATGCCTTTATTTTCTTATTCGTAACGTAACTTGTTTTCAAGTGTAAGTGCAAGCTTACTGACCCTGTCTCTGTCATGTCTTTATTTCTTCTTTTCACAGATGGTTACGGACAATTTCTGTCATATTGTTCCTAAACAAACAAGACATGCTGGCAGAGAAAGTATTAGCTGGGAAATCCAAAATTGAAGATTATTTCCCTGAATATGCTTCTTACACCTTACCTGATAAAGGTTAGGCTTTTCACCATAGACCTAGTAGTTCTCAGATACTACAATACTAAAGTTTCCCTTTGTAGTTGAATAAATAATAGACTTTTGTTTTTTGTGGTTAAAGGAAATATGAAAGTTCTGGCATGAAAAGGTGCACAAGCTCAGTAAATGTATCATAAAAGTAGTCCCTATGTACTATATTTGTGTGAGTTGAACTGGAGATTCACAATTAGTTTTGTGAACTGGATTCATGTGCAGGTCAGTGTCATCCCTATGTTAATATGTTCACCTTTTTCTATCTTTCAGTAACTCCTGAACCCGGTGAAGACCCCAGAGTGACAAGAGCCAAGTATTTCATTCGTGATGAGTTTTTGGTTAGTATTTTCATTTCGTAATACACAAACTAAACTCAGCAGCTATTGCAATCAGATTTTAGACTGCTTCATGTTGTTGTGATTTTTCTTTTCTGTTATAAAATAATTAAGAAAAACACTGTTGATGGGTAATTTGTTGACTAGATTTTGAGCAATAATTGATTTTACCAACATTTTTGACCAATATTTACTCTTTACTATTTAAGTAAACCAATAATTGGCGCCATCCTGTGGCCCTCTGAAGAATAAATCTTCTTTGAGAAATGAGAAATAAGTCTTCATTGAGATTCACTCAGGTTCATTCCATTGCTAATAATTAATAATTCAAAGCTACTTTGTAAAATAAAAATACATTTTTAAATACATTAACAATTAAAACGCTTACTAAAAAGTATGTACACTACCAGTCAAAAGTTTTTGAAGAGGAAGATTTTTAATGTTTTTGAAAGAAGTTTCCTCTGCTTGCCGAGCCTGCATTTATTTTGATCCAAAGTGCAGCAAAAACAGTAAAATTTTGAAATATTTTTACTATTTAAAATAACTGTTTTCTATTTGAATATATGTTAAAATATATTTTATTTCTGATCACATCTTAATTTTCAGCTTCATTACGCCAGTCTTTAGATCACATGATCCTTCAGTAATCATTCTAATATGCCAGTTACACACTATACCATTTACATTACACACTATACCATTCAAAAACTTGCAGTCTTTTTTTTTTTTTTTTTTGGGCATTATAGAAACTAATACATTTGACATCTGATAGGACACGTCCTATAGATTTATTGCAGATGGGTAAACACTCTAAAAAAATATATATATGTCTTGCAGATGTCAAATAGACATCTCTGTGATGTATGTGTGCTATCAGGGTCAATTTTACATAGATTCTAAATCATAAACATCTTAAAGACATCTAATAGACTTCAATTTGACATCTGTTAGGACATGTCCTATAGACGTATTGCAGATGGGCAAACACTAAAAAAATGTCTTGCGGATGTAAATGCAGACGTCAAATAGACGTCTCTGTGATGTATGTGTGCCATCAGGGTCAGTTTTACATACGTTCTAAATCATAAACATCTTAAAGACATCTAATAGACATTTATTTGACATCTGATAGGACGTGCTATAGACGTATTGCAGATGGGCAAACACTAAAAATATGTCTTGCAGATGTCAAATAGACGTCTCTGTGATGTATGTGTACTATCGGGGTCAGTTTTACATACATTCTAAATCATAAACATCTTAAAGACATCTAATAGACGTCTATTTGACATCTGTTCGGACACGTCCTATAGACGTATTGCATTTGCGCAAACACGCTAAAAAATGTCTTGCAGATGTAAATGTGGATGTCAAATAGACATCTCTGTGATGTATGTGTGCTATCAGGGTCAGTTATACATAGATTCGAAATCAGAAACATCTTAAAGACATCTTATAGACATTTATTTGACATCTGATACGAAACATCCTATAGATGTATTGCAGATGACCAAACACTTAAAAAAAAATGTCTTGCAGATGTAAATTCAGATGTCAAATAGACGTATCCGAGGTGTATGTGTGCTATCAGGGTTTATTATTCCAAAAAGAGTTTTGTCCACACTAATTATTGAACATACTTCAAGTCCTATCTTGAGTTTAATGACAAAAAAATCAGATTGATCATCAAAAACTGAATGTAATACCTAATTTTCACTTTGTCTTTTCGCAGAGGATCAGTACAGAAAGCGGAGACGGCCGTCACTACTGTTACCCCCATTTTACATGTGCGGTGGACACGGAAAACATCCGCCGGGTCTTCAACGACTGCCGAGACATCATCCAGAGAATGCACCTGCGGCAGTACGAACTCTTGTGATCTCACTTCGGCTCTTTACGAACGTGTCTCCAAACTCCCCCTGCCCTCACAACTCACGAGGCCAAAACCGCAGACGAATATACTACTGACGTTTGGCGCACCACCCTTCGGTTTTTAGGTGTTTATTATTTTAACTCACGTGGATTCGGGACGGAGAGGCTCGCTGGGTTTTTTCCCGCCCCCCACACGTTTTTATTTGGATCGCCTTTATTTTTGCCATTCCATGAAGCCTCTGGCTACCTCCTTATTTTTTATTCAAACAAAAAATGATATCGTGTATATATGTATACGTGCTGGCGCCTGCCAGAATATGAAGATCGCATCACCTTGTGACCTCCAGGAGTCCTAGTCACGCACCCCGAACCTTGATCTTCTGGCCTACAGGGCTCTCTGCTGCTCTTTCAGTTTCCGAACACTGAAGATCGCCCGCGGACAGAAGCGGGGACGGGGTGGCGGGCCGGGGGTTGTCGAACACTGGGAAAGCGAAGTGAAGTAATGCACTTTTCCATCAGGTTTTGACTGACGTTTTTCTTTACGAAGATGGACACACAATGTAGCATCACATCATGAATTTCTGTCCCACTTAAGGACAGAAAACGGCGGGCGTGTATAAAACCACGGCCCTTTTTATGTGAAAGAGGCGGAGCCTTGAAATGAGGAGGAGGAGGGGCTCTGTGAAAAGGCGGAGCCTTTGAAATGAGGAGGAGGAGGGGCTATGGGAACATTGCTGAAGCCTCACTTTGGTTTTGGGAACATGATGGCGAAACATCTGCGAAAAGAAACGCCCCATTTCTTATTTTAGTTTCTTAACTTGTACAGACTGTGCAAGGGTGAATTTTTTTTTTTTTTCTTTCCTGTACAGACTATAAAATGTTATATTATTTTGTACAACTTTATTGAAAGAGAGTAAAAAATCTACTTGTAGATCTTTGTGCCTTGATTATGGCTGTACCTGTAAATGAAGCTGATACATATGTTTTTGACTGCGCTGTACAGCTTGATGTCACCCCCTGTCGGCAGAAGGGACTGTGGATGGGGACCTACTCTGTAGAGTTTAGTTTCTTTTTTTCGGTTATTTGTTTGTTTTCTGCTTTGTTTATATAAAAAGAGAAAAAGTTCTTTATTAAAAAAATAAATAAATATAGGAAAGAAAAATCTTAACCTGTATACATTATGCAAATTGACCCCCTTACCTGCGGTTATGATCGGACGAAACAGCACCATGCCTTTCTTCTCGTTTTTGTTTTCCGTTTAATTTCGATTCTCAGCTTTAAAAAGAAAAACCAGAAAAAAAAAGTTGAAGTGTCCAAAATCACAACCTGGTGTTGTTTTCAAAGACCTTTTTGGATATAAAGTATGTCTGAGATATATATCCACGTTTGTGTCTGTGAGTGCGTGCGTGTTCACGTACAGGAGACAAACATTGAGCCACAGACGCATGACATTTGTATGTGTTGTGTGCGAGCGCGTGCGTGTGTGCGAGAGTGCATTGTGTGCACTCTTTTATAAATGTGCGTACATGTAAATTTATAGGTCTATATAAATATATATGTACAATTCTACATGTTTAATTATGTGTGTGTTGGCGTATACATACTTTAGTATGTATACAGTGAAGATGTGTACTTACACACATAGGTAAGCATGTCTAGAGTGAAATGAATAAATGAGAGTGCAATATTGAAAGCGACTGTGCGTGTCCGACGATTTTCACCATACACCATACAAAGTTGTTTAGCATTTCTTTAATATCAATGTTATGTGATTAGACAGAAGTCTGATTTATAATACACACATCCTAAGCAGAACTTCAAGACGTACATTTTTATTTATATTTATTCAAGTTTTTTTCCTTTTATCTGCTGAACACCCTTGGCAGTCCTAATTTATTTTGCTTTTACCAAACCATGTGATCCACCAAAACGACAAATTATGTTACACATGCAAATTTTGGTTGACACAAAATTTGTATTTGTATTTAAAGTTCAAACACATTTAATATATATATATATTAGTATTACTCCAGTAAATCGCAAAACTTTTTAAATCTGTAAATACTGTGCTTAAAGTCATGTTGCACAAGAAATACTTTTTAAAATAAATCTTCTAAAGTCATTAAATAGATTTTGTGTTATGCTTCTTAAGTCTTAAAATCTCCCAGAACTATTCCTTTGCGAGTCTACAAAACCCCATACATTCACATTGCAATTCCAAAATGCTGATCACATTGAATAGTCTATTCAGTACAGGATGACATATTTAAAATTTCACAGACTTCAGATTCAACAAGCCACAGTGTATTACACTAAAGAATAACACATGCAATCAACTTGACAAGTTCACTTGACACTCAAATGTATATGTATGTATTGCTGGGGTACATTAATTCCATACAGCACATAAATTACAATCAAATAAAATCTTATTTTTGGAGTCCAAAGTTGGATTTCTTGACATACACAAACACCACCTTATTTCTTGAAGTGTTTTTTAGTACAGGGATTCTCAGAAAGTCCACTTTCCTACAGAGTTCAGGTCCAACTCCAATCGAACAAGCTAATCAAGGTCTTCAGGATTACTAGAGGTTGGAGCTAAAAGTTGACTATGAGGGCCAGAATTGAGAACCTATGCTTCAGACCTAAGGTCTAGACCAAAGGTGTCCAAACCTGTTCCTGAAGGGCCACTTGTCCTGCAGAGTTTAGCTTCAACCCTAATCAAACACACCTGAACACGCTAATTAAAGTCTTTAGGATTACTAGAAAGTTACAGAAAGGTGAGTTTGATCAAGGTTGGAGCTAAAAATTAACCTCAAGGAACCTCTGCTTTAGACTAAAGGCTCCAAGCCTAATTAAACACACTTGAACAAGCTAATCGAGGTCTTTAGGATTAGTAGAAAGTTAAAGAAAGATTAGTTTAATCAAGGATGAGTCCAAAAGTTGACCTTGAGGACCTCTGTTTTAGACAAAGGGACTAGACAAAAGGTGTCCAAACCCATTCCTAAAGGGCCACTTCTCCTGCAGAGTTTAGCTCCAACCCTAATTAAACACAACTGAATGAGCTAATCAAGGTCTTTAGGATAGGTAAAAATGTGAGTTTGATCAAAGTTGGAGATAAAAGTGGACCTCGAAGAACTTCTGCTTCAGACCAAAGGTGTCCAAACCTATTCCTCAAGGGCCACTTATCCGGCAGAGTTTAGCTTTAACTCTAATTAAACACACTTGAACAAGCTAATCAAGGTCTTTGAGATTAGTAGAAAGTTACAGAAAGGTGAGTTCAAGAAAGGTTGATCAAGGTTGGAGCTAAAAGTGGACCTCAAGGAACCAGAGGTCTAGACCAAAGGTGTCCAAACCTGTTGGGACACTTGTCCTGCAGAGTTTAGCTCCAACCCTAATTGAACACACCTGAACCAGGTAATTAAGGTCCTACTAGAAACTTCCAGGCATTTCTGTTGAATCTGGTTGAAGATAAACTTGACATTGGTCCTCCAGGACCAGGATTGGACACTCCTGCTTTAGTCGAAAGACAGTTTTACTGTCCCTATTTGCACATTTATGTTGTATCAGACTTGCCGTTCCGAAGCACAGCTGCACATTCGCTCACGGGAACTTAAATAATTGGAAGTCTTCATTAGGTACAGTAGGATACAAAGGTTGGCAAGTGAATCCTTTGCCTCAACATGGAATGATCTGCTGTTAGCAGAAGCTTCACGATTGAATTACACACCCAAATTGCAAGATTTTACAGAAGCGTTCCCATTTAAGACTAGGGCTACTTGAATGTCCTGATTTTGCATGCTGGAAACAAGCATCTGAGAATTTATCCTGAGTGGATTATTGCTTTTCAAATGGCTTCTTCTTGCTGATCTGAAGAGTGACTTGTCCGGTTGGCGTGTAGCTGCGGGTTTGAGCGGAAACCTGCGTTTTGAAGCTTTGCAGACCTCCCTCTTTTCCTCTCTGGACCTCGGAGCAGTACGTCGGCTGGACTTCAATCCTTGCAAAGCTACTGGTATGGCGTGAACCAGTAGTCACGTGAATAGGTATGGTCTTCTCTAGCCTTGCCTGAGAGCTTGCGCTCGCTGATGAAGCTGGACTGAACATGCTGGAAATGTGTTCCTTAAAGGAGCCGAAGAAGCCCATGCGAGGTCTTGCCGGTGCTGGACGTACGACGTTCAACACGATGGGCTTGCCAATAACAGGCTCGTTAATTTCTCTCTGCAACACTGAGATCTCACTTGGTTTCTCGACGGAGACGTGATGGTCTGCACCGCTGCCAAACGTTTCGCCTTCTTGAGGGACGTAGTCCTCGAGATCTTCAAGATTAAGAACTCGATTCCCATCAGTCAGCATTTTGCAATCTCGAGCATCAAGTTCATCATCTTCAGGCTCCACGATGATAGTTCCTTCATCATCTTCATCGAAGACACAAGGATCATTAACTTCTAATGCTGTCATACTGTCGACCCCTTCAGACACATTCTGTGCAGTTTCTTCTTCGTCTGTACTGGAAGAAGCTTGCAGAGCTATTGCAGCACCCATTGCCTCCTCGACTAACTTGTTGTTGGAGTTATTAGTGTTCGGATTGCCAGGGGTTGAGAACTTGCTGGGGGAAACGCCTCTTCTTCTTGGTAACTTAGGTGATTTGTTCACTTTGTACTCTATGATCTCCTCAACTTCTACCCATCTTGGGTTCCTGGCTGTGGCACCCTCCGACTCAGGAACGTACAGTGTTGGAACAGTCTTCCTGGCAAGGGTTCGTCTTTGTCTAGGTGGTTCGGGTGTGGACGTCTCTGAGCGGTGAGCTCCCATGGGAGATGGTCGTGGGGATGCGTGCCGCTTCATACGGGTGTTCTTAACCACTGTGGTGATGGTCTCCTCACTAGAAGTGGAAAAGGGACATTAGAAGTGCATCAGCTTCAGGTTGGTACATTTTTATAATGTACATTTTTTTGAAAATTTTAGAAGTCTCTAATGCTCACCAAGGCTGCATTTATTGGATCAAAAATACAGTAAAAATTTCAAAAAAGTTTCAAAATGTATTTTTTTTTTTGATGCAAAGATGAATTTTTTAGCATCATTAGTCCAGTCTCCAGTGATCCTTAAATCATTCTAATATGCTGATTTGCTACTTAAGAAACACTATTAAGATAAAAAAATAGTTAAATATTTTTACTGCTTAATATGTATCTTTTACTGATACATTTTCTGATTCTGTGAAGAACAAAGTTCAAAAGAACTGCATTTATTTAATTTAAATTAGTTTTTTTTTAATTCTATACTGTCACTTTTGATTAATGTAATGTGTACTTACTGAATAAAAGTATTATTTTTATTAAAAAAAAACAAAAAAACAGACTAACCCTAAACTTTTGAACAGTAGTGTATATAATTTGTATTTTGGAGTGTGTGTGAGACTTACATGATTATAGTTTTCTTCGGTATTTTCGTCTCTTGTTCCGTTACTAGTTGGAAAAAAAACAATAAAAAATTGTAAAAATGATACAACATATTTTTAAAAATTTAAAAGTTAATTCATTGCTGAAATATGAAAAATATATTCAATCAGTTGTCTCATTTCAATATTTCTAAATTCTAAATATAAGTGAATATACATTAAAAATATACACATTATTTTCTTGACCTGATCATTTCTAAAATCATCTTGCATAGTATTGTTTTGTAGACCCTTTATTAAAACCGAGAAACATTGCATCAGGATGTGTCCCCCTTTTTTAATCTGTTTTAATTTTCAGTAAGTAAGTCATAACAGATGGGAATGTTTTTTAACTGGCTGGCATATGTGTGTTGACAGGCATCTTTTTTTACCTTCTATACTGATGGCCTGATCTGCTCTACGTTCTCCCGCCATTGCCACAGCAGGAGTGATCAGCTGTGCCGCACACCTGGCACTGCCCAGACGGTTCGACAGCTGCAAATGAATGATATGATGGCTTATTTCCTCACAGTTGGAGTAAAAAATTTAAAAGACTAAAGTAAGAATCTCCATACTTCACACTCATAGTGTCCAAGGTCTCGTTCTCCAGGGTTCTTGATAACTAGAACCAACACTCCACTGCGTGGTTCAGTGTATGTCTGGAACTTCTCCAGGTCTGTCAGTAGTTTACCATCCTTAAACCATCTGTGCAATAAAAAGGCATAGTTTAATACTCAACTCAATTAATTTTGTTAGTAAATTAGATAACACAAGAGACTAAATGTCGTTTAAGGAATGCCTTCATTTGAATTTCATCATATGAATCAACCAGATCTTCTTTTCTACATGGAAATAACATAACTGATAGTGTAAATGGAGAAACTACCTTATCTTGGGACTTGGTGCGCTTTGGATGGTGCAGGTGAACTGAGCATCTTCTCCTGGATAAAGTGTGGCGTTCCGGATTTTATTCACAAAACGTGGAGGTACTGCAAAAGGTTGAATAAAAATGAGCCGGAATGAAATTAAGTGAAACTAGCTTTACTAAGTTGGAAACGTCCGTTACTCACCCTGCACAGTGATTTTGCCTAATGTGCTTGCGTTGCCTGCAGAGCTGGTGGCAAAGCACATGTACTGGCCCGAGTCGTCTGCTGTCATGTTGTCCAAAATGAGTGTGCAAGACCCGTCTGGGTCCTCAATGATGATGTGATGTGGATCCGCTTCCACGGCACGCCCGTCTGTGATTCAGATGGTTGAATTACTTTAATTCTAAGAGGTAATCAAGAGGGGAAGCACCCAAGATTGAGTTCCTTACCTTTGTACCAGGTGACCTGTGGTTTGGGGGCACCGGTGACCTTGCAGGCGAGTTTTACTGTCTGTCCGAGCTCTGCTGTGCAGTCTGTCAACACTGCGTCGAAATCTGGAGGACCTGTAATACACATAGGGTTTATTTTTATTGTAGTATTTAAGAACATGGGATAGTAGAACTGATGTTTCGTAAGTGTGGGCAACTTACACCAAGCTGGCATGCTGTAGCGCTGCTGAAGGTCACGGAGGTCGCGGAGCCACGAGTTCTTGATGATAACGGTCCGTGCCTGCAACGTGTATTTTCTCACGGAGTCCTCACGCTCGTGCCAGATCTCAAACGCTCTCTCATCACCCTCCACCGTCTCGTTCACATCAATGTTTGTGAGCTAAAGAATAAAAACACATTATTTTATGATGCATTATATTTTTATAAACAATATCAACATGTAAGTAATGCTATGTGGCAAAACTAGCAATTATGAAATCCCTGTCAAAACATTTGCACAGTATTTGGCAATTTTGAATGATCAGCATTGGCCATTTACAGTATGTCCATCACTTAATTTCAGCCACTGAAAAAGCTTTTGCAAAGCTCCAACCTTCATCATATTCTTGAACACATATGCTTGGGTGTCTGTGTTCGTGTCTCTCTTCTGTTTGCAGATGACCACATGGTTTTTGAAGAGGAAGACGTGGCGGTGGTGACCTCTGGAAGATGTTCGAACTCCAGGAGCTCCTTCCCAAACAGTGAAAGGCCCCTGCAGAAATACCCAGAGCTTCATTTTACACTTTGAAGTTTTTGAATTTACTACAAATAGTTGAAACACTCAAGAACACTCGAAGGAGAAGTTCACTTAAACAAAAATTTAGAGATAATTTACTTATGTCTTTCTTTCTTCAGTCGTAAAGTAATTGTTTTCTGAGGGAAACGTTTCAGAATTTCTCTCCATATAGTGGACTTCTATGGTGCCCCGCGAATTTGAACGTATTGAGCTGAGGAATATATACTTTTTAACCTCAAATGCTCATCTTATCCAGCTCTGCGTGTACAAGAAACTTAGGGTAGGTCGAAAACCTCCCATCTCATTTTTTTTTCTCCAACTTCAAAATTGTCCTACATCGCTGTTTCGTAGAAGTCCACTATATGGAGATAAATCCTGAAATGTTTTCCTCAAAAAACATAATTTCTTTACAACTGAAGAAAGAAAGGTGAGTAAATTATCTGTAGATTTTTGTACTGGAAGTGAACTTCTCCTTTAATCACAAAGCAATTCTTCTGTACCTTAAAATGCGACATTTGAGATTAGAGACTGTACCTGTCTAATAGGTTCTCCCAGTGCCTCCAGATTGGCAGGGTAGTTCTCTATGAGAGATACATGGTGCGTGTTTTCTGAGCGCTGAGAAAGGGACGACACCATGGCATAGGCCTGCTCCAACAAACAGCAGTTCTGACCGTTCCTCGCCTTGTTCCGGATCAATTCCTAGAGTTAAATCGAGGGAAATTGGAAATGTGTTGGTCACTTTCAAATGTCAGTGAAGAGTCATATCACACAATTTCTAAGCACATACTGAATTTTGTACATTTTGAAAGTGGAGATTGCCTAAAATTAGATCTTGAAAAATTACCTTCAGTAAAGCTCTGTACTTCTGAATTCTCTCCGATGGTCTCTGAAGGTAAGCATTGATGCTTAGCACTGGACCCTCTGAGGGGTCAACATTTGCCAGCTCCGAGACTGTATAATTCTAATGAAAAAAAGACATGAAACATTTTATGACCCCAGAAAGACATAACTATACCTGTAAATATTTTGTAAACCCACCTTGAAAAATTGGTGTACTTCTTTCTCACTGATGACGGACTCAGCTTGCGATTGTCCAATGAGGTACTGCAGATATTTCTCAAACCCTTCAGAGTTTCTCAGGAAATGCATGGCAATGTCATCATCTGTGTCACAATCACGCAGACCAGGCAGCAAAGAGCTGGAAAACAGTCAACTTCATTATGCATTTCTCTTATGTCACATCTCTATGTTAAGACTAGCACATAAATGAAAACCATTCTTTACATACTCCTTAAGAATGAAAATTGATTATGCAGAGTTTTAGAATGAACCATATAATATTTGATTGTCTGAACTCTGTACCTGCTGTGGAAGGATTTCAAATCATTGATATTACGGAATACGGTTTCCTTCTGGCTGGCGATTTCAGGTGGTGTGCTTTCCTCATTCACATGCTTTAGATGGTGTGACGTGACGAATTCTATCTCCTTCAGAAACTCAGTTTCTGTGCTGATCAGCTCTTGGATAAGTTGACTAGATACAAGTGAAACCGGGGTAGAATTACTAAAGTAGTACAAAATATAATGCACATCTTAAATGCACTTAAAAGTGTCTAAATTTACCAGAGTTTCTTCTTGTACTCCGTCTCTGTGACTTCTTCTCTGGTGGTTTCTGGGAGGTCTGCTACATCTGCAGACAGCTGCAACACAACCACTCAATCATTAGTAAGAAATTATAAGACACACAAGCAAATGCAAAATTTTTAAAATTAATATTTCACCACTAGGCGACCATCTAAGCTCATTTTGAATAATACTAAACTGACCTTTAGTCTTTTGTCGAGATACGCAGGTGAGACCCATCCCTGGCGAGATGGGTTGGATTTGGTGGGCTTGGTGCGGACCAGCCATTTAAGTGGATGGGCAGAGTCCAGAACCTCCACATACTGGCCCTCTTTCAGAGCGATGGCATCTTTACTGACCCCCATGGGGTTATAGTCAGCGGTCACCACATAGATATCAAACATCTGCACAGATGCATTGAGATAACAGCATTTCAAAATGTGAAGTGCCACCTTCACCCTTTAGACTATGTGACTCTGGACCACAAAACCAGCAGCACAGGTATATTTGTAGCAATAGGCAAAAATACATTGTATGGGTCAAAATTATCGATTTTTCTTTTATGCCAAAAATCATTAGGATATAAGTAAAGATCATGTTCCATGAACACATTTTGTAAATTTCCTACCATAAATGTATCAAAAATTAAATTTTGATTAGTAATATGCATTTGGACAACTTTAAAGGTGATTTTCTCAATATTTAGATTTTCTTGCACCTTCAGATTCCAGATATTCAAATAGTTGTATCTCAAACAAATATTGTCCTATCCTAACAAACCATACATCAATGGAAAGCTTATTTATTCAATAAAAAAATGACTGGTATGACTGGTTTTGTGTTTCAGGGTCACTTATGATTCCGCTTTTAAACATCCTTCTGTCAAATGAAAATTAACCAGACGCTTAACTCACATAAAAATAATATGAACTATATAATTAGCAATATGTCTGACACAATTACATTAGTTGTAATACTAAAATTAGTTTGTTGGTGACACTAAGAGTGTGATATTTGTAATACCTCTCCCCTGGCGTCTCCTTCATCAGACTCAGATGATGAGTCTGCAATCAGAGATGGAGGGCGTGATCGGCCGTGATATGGAGATGGGGATGGTGTTTTTGTGTCATCATCGCTGTCAGCTCCTGGGACACGTAATGAAGCTTGAGGCAGACAGAGACAAAAAGAATAAAGGAAGAAAAAGGTACTGTGTCAATTATGGTCATAACAATGTTTAAGTTAAGCATCAGGTTTGACAGCATGAGCTTTCAAGCATCACATTTGCATAGAACTACAACATATTTGCTCTGATTCAGTTTAAAAAATCAGCAGATGCATATTCAGAATTTAATTTGAATATATAAATCTGGACATGAAATTTGAATACAAACATTTCAAAGTCAAAAAGAAAAAAACTACATATTTTTAATATATGTACTTCATAATTTGATTTAAATGGTTTTAAAATATAAACTTGATATAGACCTATTAACATCCTTAATGACGTTTGTGTGGTTATTTAGACATGATATAACTTTACAACAGTGGTTCCCAAACTGCGGCAAGCGGACATACTAATTAAAAACATATATTTAATGATTTTAAGAGTTTATTTATTTATGAATTTACATATTTGACACATGCTAGCTGATGCGAGTCGTTTGTTTATAAACGCGATCTCGCGATGACGACATACTTCCGCTGTGAAATAGCCGCCGTTTTTAAAAATACCGCGAATTGACTGAAGAGACGGTTATGAAGGCTATGGTAACTCCATACTAAAACTTTAGCAACAAACGTGCATTTGCTTAAACCTCAAACAGCCCGAAGAGATACAAAACGGTAGAAATATGGATTTGGAAACCATTATCTCTCCAAAATGGATGCTGAGCATGACATATGAGGAAAACTATCCCAGTTTCGATGACCTAAAGAGACGGTAAGCCACACTAATCGTTTTTGTTTAGCCTACAATTCAAATATGTAAGTACCTTCGCTTCCAGTAAGTGTATTTGGTTAAATCCCGGTAAAATGTGATTGTGTTTCAAGCTATTACCATGTTTAGACGAGACAGGATGGCGGGGTCCATGATAATTTGATATGAATGAGATATAAAGAGTGACGGTGGTTTAAAAAGTTTGGGATCCACTGGATTTGAAATACTGTTTATAAATAAGACATAACAAAATTGTACAAACTAAGTTTACTCAGTCATTCATCCACTGATCAATTTGAGCATATATTCGAGAATAATCACCAGACAAGGTTTTCCCATTGCTTTTGTAGAAACAGAGAAATTATGCAAATAACAACAGTGACAAAAAAGCATATTTTTGACAATCATTTGAGCTCACTACTTGTAAGGTCCATTATTAACCATCTATGACTCAGAATATAATCACTAATACTTGTACTGTATCATGTTTCTCCTACAATTTAACATGCACTATATCATGCTTTTTAAAAAGCCAACACTAATGTATTGCTCATGCAACTCCATACATAAATAAATATGTCGGCGAGCATTCATCAATTTTCTTTGTGTATACTGAAACAGAGACACCTTGAAAGATAAAAATGAGACTGCTTCCACTGAATTTCAGAATGTCCAGTTTATTTTGAATTGTGACAAATGGCCCTGATTTTAAAGAACCATGACTTTATTACCACTTGGCAATACTTTAAGCATTTTTTAACTTAATACAATATCTTAAATGAATTCCTTTTTTTCAAAACATGTTAATGACCAAAGAAACAGACAAGCAAAGTGATTAACAACAGCATAGCCTTATGGAGAAAAAGTCAAGGTTCTGGTGTGTTACACTGGAGGTTCTGCGGATACATACTGGTTACTTTGGGCCAAGATTTCATCCACTGGAGCACTTGATGGTTCTGTAAGCTGTCTGAACAAATCAATGCTTCAATGAGAATGTGAGTGAATAGAGGGATGAGAGGATGGATGGGTAGTTTGATGGATAGACAAAAGAATGGAGTCAGTGAGCTGCGCAGGAATTGAGGAATCCAGAGAGATTTTTTTTTGTTTAAATATAAAACAGAAGGGAAGTTCAAGAAAATACACAAAATGTGTTTATTAAAAATTTCCAGAGTATAAGTAATTATTTAAAAAAGTGAATTTGCAACAGGTGTACTCCATTTCAGTACTCAGTACATCCTGTGACATAAATTCAAAGCATTTGAGCACACGCTAAACTCATTCAAAAACAGTGCACACTGTTTTGAGTGAATATTAGGATGCATCTGTAAAGAAAGACTACATTAGCAAGATAAATAGTTATTAATAGTGCAAAATAACATACAATAAAATAAAAAAATAAGTAGGCAAATTTAATAAAAAACAGTACAGTATAAATACTGCATACAATATTTATATACATTGCTTAATATTTAGCTTAATATTATTGACTGAAGAAAAAAAACACACACACACACACACACTAGCAAAAAATATATTTTCTCTTACCTTGAGTAATCCTGGCAGAAACCATTTCCGTGATTTGGGTTGTGAGTTTTTGTAAGAATTCCTCAGTACCCACTCCACCCAGGGAAGGCAGTTTGATCTCTCCTGAGATGTGATCACAATAATCATTTGTACTTGTTGCAGATTCATTGACAAATACCTAATGGTACATATAATGCACTGATAGTAAACAAAAGAAGTAAAAAAAAAAAAAAAAGAAGATCAATAACAAATATTTACCTCTGCCCTCTTCCTCTGGTGGACTGATAGTAATTCCCAGAACCCTGGAGACAAAAAAAACATCTAAATCTCTAAAACTTTAAAATGTTTAAATGTTTAGATCAATAAAAGTGACAGCTGTAATCCTTTATATTTAAACTTACTCAGGCCCCACTTTCTTTTGCTCAGGTGCTGTTGGACAAAAAAGTAAGCATTATGAAAAGGTATTAATACCAGTCATATTCTTGAAAAAATATTGATATTAAAAAGGCGTCATGTGATTCTGATATCACTACGGTCAATAACTAAACCATGAGTTCCTGACCTGTCTCCACATCCAGTCGGGCTGTGTTGACTGACTGTCCAGCACGGTTGGTGGCGATGCAAGTGTACATGCCGGCATGTTTTTTTTCCACTTCCATGAGGATGAGACTATGTTGACGGCCAGAGCTGGCCACCTTGTAACCTGGTGTGTCTGCCTTGATCCACAGAACATCCTTATCTGACACTTCCTTTAACCAGTTTACAGATGGGGTTGGGGAGCCTTTGGAAGACAGTAATTTGGCTTGACATATTTCACTTTTTTCATGTTCCGCTTAATGCTTTGGACTATTTCTCAAAATTGCATATAAAGTTATTTACATTTATTGTGGTAACACACTATACCTTCCACTTTGACTGACAGCGTTATACTTGCTCCCTGTTTCACCTTCTTGTTGCTGAACCTCTCCAGGAAGCGTGGTGGCACAAGTGGCACCTTTGAATCTATTTGTGGAAAAATACAAGTGGCGTAGCAAATGACATGCATGCATAATTTTTCATATCAATACTTCAAAGTTCATGTGGAACAATGATTCATAATCACACATGCTGTATGCAAGATAGATGCTTACCTCTAATTCGTCCCTGATCAGGCGCTGGACGCTCTCCAGGAGCTAATTAGTGAAAGTAAACAAAGAAATTAACAGAAAAACATTCTAAAATTTGTTCAGCACATTTGGAAAACAATTTTACTGTAATTCTGATTAATCGTTTATCATTTTAAACACGCTTCCAATTCTTGTCACAGACTTACAAAGACACCAACGCAAGCAACATATGAAAAGAGTTAAAGTATAAAAGCAACATTTACCCAGTACATTCAGTCGTGCTGAAGAGTAGGCAGAACCAGCTATATTGCTAATGTATGCAGAGTATTCTCCGGTGTCCTCGCGCTTAACATCCAAAATCTCAAGACTGTGCTGATCTCGCTCGGTTGATAGTACAATTCTGCTGGAGGCTTGGAGTGGGGTGCCATCTTTGAACCAGTAAACCCTTGGTGTGGGAAATCCTGCAGAAAGGCGTTGAACATGAAACAGTATTTGCCACCCATTTAACTGCAAATACAACAGCTGAAAATTACAGTACACTTCGATGCAAAACAATGTGCATGTTTATTAAGAATATAAACAAGTTTATTTAAAGGATTTAGGACATTAATGTCATTATGGTTAGAGCGACTAGAGTTGAATAGATACAACAGGTGCACATGCAAAAGAGGAAACACTTGGAATAAATAGTGCATAAATAACCAGAATACAAATAAAACAGAATCTGAAATGAACTGAATTTGCATCCATGGAAAAAAAAAACATAGCTGACCTTTGACCCTGACACTCATTTTGGCAATGGGTGCTCCAGGACTGAGGAATAAATCATGTAACTCATCCACAACCTGAGGAAGCTGCTCATCCTCTGCCACAGACTCAAAAGCCTCTGTGTCCCTGTGCTCCGAGCTAAAAGGGGAACCGAAACACAAGCAGAAGCCCATTTAGAACTAGCATGAAATTTAAATCAGATGTTAGTTCTATTTTAAAATCTATTTTATCCTTGTAGTACTGACATAAAATGTCATAAAATCACTTTAAATTAAATGATTGACTCTTACCTAGACACGTAACCTTTAGCACTGACGTAGGAAGATGTCTCTGTGGCATCAGCTGCTGTGTCATAGTCTGAGCTGCAAGATACTTTACAGATATACAAGACTGAATCAGTAATCAAACAACATGAGTCTTGAAATCTTGAGTCTTACCGAAAAATAAAAACTGTCATCATTACTAACACTCATTATTCAAACAACAAATGCAGAGAACAAATTGAATTATCTCTAATTAGTTCTAAATATCAAATATAAGAACATTCATCTTAAGTACATTACGTATTTAGGTGCATTTTTAAGCCATCTAGAGACAAACAACAAAAATTATAAAACACATGCATACACTTCACTGATTCACCGGTAAAAGAAAGTGTCATCTTAGTTAAAACGTTTCAATCTGGGACACCATTTTGCTTCCTTATCCACATTTGTGAGTTTTAGGGTTGTTATTAACACTTTCTTTTAACAGTGTACTCACTGTCCACCCTCAGCTCAGCCTTGCTGGAGGCGATGCCACTGTCATTTTCAGCCATGCATCGGTACACGCCCATGTCTGTGGGGAGCACAGCTGTGATGATCAGCTGGTGATGGCCTTCCTGGTCTTCATTGATCATGTAGTGGTCGTTTTCCTCTAACATCTTTCCATCCTTGAACCATCTCACAGTGGGAGATGGGTTGCCGACAATTACACAGTCAAAACTGACTGGAAACCCATCGGGAACATCTTGGCTACGGAGCTCCGTCAGGAATACAGGGGCCGCTGGGAGGTTGGTAGGTGATTAAGATAATGGGGAACAGCAAACAAAACCGAAAAGAACAGAACATAGCAATACTGTTGAGGAGAAATGCTGAACAAGGCAAAAACATGACATGCCATCACTTTAAGATCAAAACAAGCAAGTCGCAACATTTTGTTGTACATTTCAAAAATGCTATAATGACAAACAAAATCCAACAATGAACCATGCAACTTTATGAAGAACCAAACAACAAACATTTATAGTAGAACCACATGGAAGAAGTGTCATACCAGGGGCTCCTGTCATGAAAGCAGGCATCGGTCGCTCCTGAGTTGGGGTTTGGGAGCCATCTTGGGAGAGACCCATCTTTGCGATACGCAGCTCTACCTTAGAACCAGCTGCTGCTATGATGGCCGTTTCGATGGGAACTCCTTGATAAGTAAACATTTCCTGGAAGCGCTGAGAAGCTACTTGAGCTTCTGAACGGTTATCAAAGCGGATGTAGATATACTGATCGTCTTCCCGGTAAGACTGTAGACCCGTTGGAGGTAAATCTCCTTCATCCGCACTTACAAATGGTTCCTCTTCCACATCTGGAGGGAGGCGAGTACGAAGAAGTCGCCGCAATCGTTTACTTGCTTGGCGTAAAGTCTCATCCATCTCACTCCCTGAGGAGCTCTCAGCTTCGCTATCTGCGCTGTAGCCCAAAGTGAGGGGACGTCGCCCAGAAGATTCCCGGAGGGTCCCTACAGTGACTTTGCCACTATGGGTGGAAACACCAAACTTATTGGTTACTTCACAAGTGTATACACCCGTGTCTTTGGTTGTGGCAGCTGTCACTACTAGAGAGCAGGTGCCATCATTATAGATGTCAATGTGATGGTGTTTGCCATCTGTTAAGGCTTCACCATCTTTCAGCCAGCGAACTTTATCTGGCTTACCCTCCACAATGCACTCAAGATGAATTGTCCCATTGGGCTCCTTAGTCTGATCCTTGAATACTTCTTTGAAGACCGGTCGCATGTCCCTCCTGGCTTTATAACCTTTGAAGGCTGCCTGAATCTTGACAGCAGCCTCCTGCAACTCATCTCCTTGCTGATCTTCCATGAGGGGCTCCACAGATGTCTTCGTAACAGATTCCTCTGTCATCTGGAAGTGCTCATAGAATTTCTTGGAGGCAATAGTCTCAGTGTGGCTTTCCACAGTCATAGAAGACTTGCTGCTTTTCTTAAGGTAAGACACCAAGCTTGTCCCATTGAGAGATTCCTCATCAGAACTTGTATAGAGATTAGGCTCTGCTGTGATCTTGGGACTTAGCTCAGCAGGTCTCACTTCCTTTTCAGGTGCTTTTCCTTCTTTGCTCTGGGCCTTTTCTTTTCCATCTTCTTCTGGCAACTCTGAAATTGAATCTAATGTAGGTTCCCGACTCATTCTCCTCTTCTTGGCCACTGCATCCCACAGAGCATGTAAATCTCCTTCGGAAGCAGCCTCAGGAGGCAGTTTAGGTTGGCTGCCTGCATCCTGAGGAAGTGTTGTGTCATCTCCTGTAAACATTTTGAGGTTGGAAAAAGTTCATATTAAACATGACATACACAAACGATTACTGAGGTTAAGCAAAGTAAACTACCTTCGAGGTTGAGGTTGATTGAAGTCTTTGCTTCTTCTGAGGCTACGCAAGAATATACACCTTGGTCTGTAGACTGGAAATCTTTAATGAGCAAAACTTCGCTCTTTCCTTCTGTTACCATTTGATACTTGACCCCAGCCTCTATCTCTCTGTTGTCCTTAAGCCATGTGACTGATTTGCTCTCCGCAGAAAGTTCACACTCCAAACGAACCATCTTTCCTTTTTGGGTCTTAGAGCTGCTTAACATTTTGGTCATGGTCACTGGTGCATCTGAAGACCAAAGGTCCGTTCAAAGAACAGTTGAAGAAATGTAGCAAGAACTCAACAAGAACAAATACAAACACAACATACAACACATAAAAAATACACTTGTTTGGAGTATAGCTTTTAGTGTTCTACCACTACTATAGCATCTATGGCAGAGTTCTTTACTCCTGGTACCACTTTTCTTCAGAGTTTAGTTCCAGCTGTGATCAAGACTTTTTGGGTTGGAACTCAACTCTGCAACAGAGTAGATTTCCTGGACCAGGAGGGAGGAAGCCTGATCTAAGGCAGACTGCTGATAGCAAGCCTTCTATATGAACTCTTGGAGGCAGTTTGGTTAGATCACGGATGGGCAACGTTGGTCCTGGAATGCCGCTGTCCTGCAGAGTTTAGCTCCAGCTCTAGTCAAACACACCTGAACAAGCTAATCAAGTTCTTCAGAATTACAAGAGCTACAGGCAGGTGAGGTTTTTTTTTCAGGGTTGGAGCTAAACTCTCCAGGACATCGGCACTCCAGGACGGATGTTGCCTATACCTTGGTTACATGTACTCTGTAAGGTCGCTTTCAATAAATTGGTTATTTCAGCAAATATCCACTTACCGAGCGTCACGGTTTGAGGCAGCTGGACAGGTTCTCCAATACCAGCATGGTTAATGGCTGCTACTCTGAACCTGTAACCTGCCCCTGGTATGAGGTTTTCAACCAGAAACTCAGTGTTGCACACTGGTTCTGTGTGGCAGGGCAGCCAGAGGACACTGTCCACTAGACGCATTTCCACACGGTAACCAATGATTGGGCTTCCTCCATCACTGAGGGGCGTGAACCAAGACAAGGTGACGAAAGTTGGGCCTTTACTAACCAGCTCGGGGTCTTCAGGTGGATCAGGCACAGCTATAAATATAATAGCCAGACAAAATAATAATAATAATAAAAAAGTTAGACAATAAGCATAATAGCAGAAATTATAATGAATGAGGCAGAAATTAGGACCCTTACATATTGTGATGAGTTTGGCCATTGATAAGGCATCCCGGGCTGCAAATGTGATTTCCTGTGTGGGCTGAGGTTGGGCTTTCTTCAAAATTAGGCTGTAGGAAGAGCCACTGGCTCTCATTGCCCATTGGTCATTACGTTTGAGCTCAACACCATTTGCATACCAAGTCACTTCACTCTCAGGCACAGCTTCATTCAAGACACAAGTGAACTCAACTTGTTCTCCTACAATGGCAGTCTTATCTTCCAAAGGCTTGACCACCTCCAGTTGCCAAGCTGTACAGAACAAATCCATAACATTTAAATACATTTACATTTATACAATATGACCTAATACCTTTATCTAAATTTAATGCTAATACAACAGAAATGGCGTACCTTTGACAGACAGAAGAGCTGTAGTTGATGAAGTGCCGGCTTGGAATGTAATCCTTGTGTTTTCACAAGGTTGCAAGTCCTTTAAAAGCAGAAGATGGCGTCTGCCACTCTCGAAGCAAACAATCTCCACATTTGCAGACTCCTTTACAGGCTTGCCATCGATTAACCACCGGCAGTCTTTGGTTTCAGGACGGGACAAGGAGCATTCAAAAAGTGCTTCCCCGCCATTAATAGTTTCAACGTTACTCAGCTCTTGGAGAATGTCAATTGGTTTAGCTGAAAGAGAGAGACAATGCCTGAAGCAACTCTGGCTTCATACACACCAAAACAAGTCACAGGAGTACACAATGACTTTAAATGACCTTAAATTAAAAAACAATGTTTGTGATTAAAACAGTAACTGAATTCAAGGCAATCGCACTTAATAACAATTCTTCCAACATTTCACTAGCATATAGCATTGAGTAGCGTAAGAAGCAAAGGTAGCTGTGACAAAAGCACATGATGGTTATCGCATAGCCAGCCAGATGCACAGCAATTTTTGGCTCAAGTAATAAAAAAGGAAAGAAATCTTAGTATCCCAGTAAAGCCCTTTGTGGTAAGCCTTTACTTGTGTGATTTAAAATTTCTCAAAGTCTTTGGAATTCTTATACTGAGTCCTTGTGACCATCAAGCTTTGAGTTATGAATGACACAAAAATTCTCTTCGTCTACAGGTGTGCTCACCTTGCACCCTGAGATGTGCCACAACAGAGGTTCCTTCTGCCTCACAGGAGTACATGCCCCCATCCTGGGGCTCCACACAGCTAATGTACAACCGCGCAACAGTCCAGTCCTGTTCCACTATCACCCTGCGACCATCCGCTTGCACAGGTATGCCGTTTCGCTTCCATACAGCTTTAACTGGCCGCGAGTACTGACAGATGAACTCTGCAGGCTGGTTTTCTTCTACATGTTGGTCCTCCATGGCACTGACCACCTCCACCTTGGGATCTATAGAGGGTTGGTGGTGGGGATAAGTAATATTCACAAGACCCCAGTGCACTTTGAAGTAGAGTTCTTCACCTCAAACCTTTTTCAGGTTTTGGGTGGTATTTAATGTAATTTACAAAGCCTGGTGCTTTATTTGGTTTAAAACAGCAGCCTTTACAACCTCATCATCAAAGTCAGTGCTGTAGCTCTTTCTTTTATTTTCACATTGAAATGTACATGGTAAAAGTGACATTTTGCTTCTCTACTCCAAACTGACCAAGGACATGGTCAATTACAACCAACACATGCCTAGTTGCAGTGTCAAGTCAAACTAAGGCCAGTTTATAGAAAAAGTACATGCAGCACAAACAGTGCAGATTGATGAGTGCATGCAAGACCGTTGTTTTTTCCTCGAATTTTGAACAAACTAGGCTTTCAGTTTTACATATAAATTCTACTTTAATGGTAAAATGTATTGATGTGGACTGCAAAATTGATTGCTGGGATAGTGATAGGCTGAATGTCCAATAATATGCAAAAAAACCCCCAGAAAACAATATACAGACTTCTGCAGACCCTATTTCTGAATCATATGTTTTTAGAATTTAAATCATTTGAATTATTCATTTGGGACTTTTCTCAGCAAATTTTAACATGATTAATTGAGATGAATTAATATGAATATCATGCTTTTTATGGAAGGGCCAGAAGCTTTGCATTGAACACTGGTTCATATACAAGCCCAAAATCAGTGTACTAATTTAATAATTAGTATGCCAATTCAGTAAGTAATTAGCAAGCCGTGATACTGCAGCCAAATCTACTGTTTTAGCTTACAATTACTGGCACATGGACTACATGCATCCATGAATTTTCATTAAAAATATATAAATATATTGCTATTGTCAACCCATCTTACTGTATACGTTTGCCTAACAGTAAAGTCTAACAAAAAGATTCAATTCTAGGCATGGGTAACCCCAAAAGAGAATAGAGTGAATAAAATCTTGTTCTATCAGGATTTCATTATTGAGGAAAGCACTTAATCAAAGGATTCTCCAGAGTAGTCTGTGTGAAGACACTTTGGATTAAGGGTATTATTAATATGGATAAGTAATTCAGTAATGTGAGTGTACAAGTCTACAGAGTATATTAAAGAACACAAACAGTACTCAACTACTTCAAGGACAGTTATAAAAAATGCTCAAGGCAACAAGTGCTTTCAACTGACTTAAATTTAGGAAATTCATGGACACAGTACTAGTCCAGTGCTATTCATAATTTTAAGCCTTTAGATTTCTGTGCTGCCAAGCACCACTGCATTTGGTACCTTTTACTAACAGCTTGGCGGAGGACGTCAGGCCACCTGTTTTGAACAGGACTGTACCCGAATCATTGGGAGAAAGGTTCCTTAAGGTGAGAGTGTGGACATGATCTTCACCCACACGTATTTCACTGAAGGTACTGTTCTCCAAACGAGTGCCGTCTAGCCACCACTGAACTCTGCCTTTGGCACGGCGAGAGAGCTGGCAGGAGAAAATTGCCTGTTCGCCCACAAACACATCTGTATTCTTTATACCCGACACTATGAGAACCTCAGCCTCTGCAGAGACCAGATATAGAAACCCTTAGATGACCAGTGTCTAAAAATACTCATACATTGAGGATGCTTCAAAAACAGGATGTGAAATTTATGAGGACGTAATGCCATAAAGCTACAGATTTTAGATAACCTCCAACCCCCCAAAAAATTCTACAGATTGCAAATGATTTAAGAGTGTTATTTGATACCTTGCACAGTGACCGATGCTGTGGTCAACTGGTCTCCAGCATCACAAGTGTAGTAGCCATTGTCCTCTGGTTCCAGATCATGGACATGGAGCTCCAGCACACATCCTTCCTGTTTCATCTCAAATTTCTTACTGGGTTGGAGCACTACTCCACCCTTTCTCCACTCTACCTTTTTAACCGGCTTTGAGAGCTCACAGCGCAAGGTGATACTATCTCCCTCTATTGAATTCTGGTTCTCTAACTCCTTCCGGAAGTAAGCAGGTTGACCTGATGATGGATAAGAAAAGAAGTTAAAAGAATGCAAACTTCAGATTTCAAAAGGCTGCTGATACCTGTGAGGATATCAAAATCTTCTCTGCTCCACAAGAGAGGCAGTTACAAGAAAAGAACAGAACAGGTCTTCTTGAAACCCATTTGCGAACTCTTTATCTTCAGGCATGTTGATAAAATAAAAAACAAAAAAAAAGTCACAGGCCTACAAACCCGTTTACCTTTAACAGTAAGGGTGGCGCAGCTTTCTGCATCTTTGGTTTTGCATGTATACAGCCCTGCATCTCCTTCCTCCACCCTAAGGATGCGGAGCTGATGGACGGCTCTATCCTTGTAAAGCAGATACCGTCCCCCTGCCTTTATCATCACTTCATCTTTGTACCAGGCGACAGAGGCCTCAGGGTCGGAAGTCATGCAGGACAGTGTGACTGTTTGACCCTCTTTGGCAGTTAAGTCCAGAGGCTTCTCTAAGAATACGACTATGGACAGGAGAAACCCAAACCCAAGTGCTGTCACATCATAATGTCTGCTCTGAAACTTAGACACTTGAAGCCATTGAACATTAAAAGAGCTTTACTGGGTGAGAAACTTCTGTTTTAAGGGAACCACGGGTATTAAGAATTGCATGGCTTAATATAACGTAAATGATATCTCTTACTGAAAAATGCAGCAGAAAACCCATGAAAGATTTACGGTATTTAAAACATCCACATTGTTTTATACATATTTTGGACTATGGGGGATGCCTTTATTTTAATGATGTGAAATAGATACTACCTGTAGCTATTTTTACTGCAGCACAACTTGGAATACACAACTCAGAAAATAAAATACTGATGCGATGCCAGATTATGCGGCTTTTGGTTGTAATGTAGAAGCAATGTAAGTCTTTACTGCTTTCCTAGCGATAAGAAGAGGAGAAAGGAATGGGAATGAATAAATCTTCCTAAAGACCCACATCTTAATTCTTTCCACTTCAGCCCTGATACCTTTGAGGCTTTTAGTAGACAACAGCTACTGAAAGAGCCTACAAATGGCAGAGACAAGAAACGCTAGATGCCATCCTGGCAGGATGTAAACATGCTGACGCTTGTCATGACGCCGCAGCCACTGAAGGAGTTTCTCAGTGCAGATTTCACTTGATATCTGGAGCTGTTTCGATGGTGCTGATAGTGCCAGGAGGTCACAGAGTGCAACCATTTTACATCATAGAAATAAAGTTGCACCTCACAGTCCAAAATATGTATAAAACGATGTGGATTTTTAAAATAACGTAAATCTTTCATGTTTCTACTACATATTTTAGTAAGAGACACCATTTACGTTATATTACGCCATGGAAGCCTTCATACCCAGGGTTCCATTTAACAATTATGGGCAGGAATTAGAAAACTGTTTGAGCCAAAAATGTATGAAAACTATATCTCATCCTCATAAAACACACTTATGGAGTGTAGCAGTAGAATGGCTGAAGCAAATGGAAAAGCAGCTCGAAGCCTTTTGTTATGATTGCGCAAAATGATTGCAACTAATGACAGACAGGTGATTGTTTGCCAACAATGAACACTGTTAGCCACAACGTGTCTTTTACCTTTGGGTTTCTCCTGCACCAACAAGTAGGCGACGCTCTTCTCAGGGCCAACCACAAAGGCTACATCACCTGAATCATCGGGCGTGACCATTTTCAGCACTAGGCTGTGTTCCCTCCCTCGGCAGCTGATTTGATTCAAGTCATTGTTTTGAAGGTGGTTGGAGCCGAGCCACCACTCGACATTCGTAAGCCCTGTATGGGACACCTCACACTGGAAGATTGCATCCTCGCCCGTTATCACAGTCACATCCTTTAATTCTCTTGTGATTTTTACACATTCTGGGAATGGATGGAAGGAACGTGATGAAAGGGACTATTGAGGATCTTCCGAAAAGTCAAAAGAGGTAAATATCCCACTACTGACTATCTACTAGAAGTGACTTAGATGTTTGCTTTGCAAACTACTTGAACCATGCCTTAGTGACAATCTAAAACATAAAAGCTATTCAATGTATTCATAATTGAAATGCTAATACTAATATGTACTTTGCTTCTGCAGGAGAACAGTGTAAAATGGAGCCCATCTCTAAAGAAGAAACAAGATTGTTACCTTTGACAGTCAATGTAGCTTTGCTTCGTTTGTCTCCTGCTTCGCATATGTACTCGCCACCATCGTCCACTGATAGCTTATGGATTTCCAGGGTTTGGATGGTGCCATCCCTCTTTATGGAATACTTCTTTCCATCAGATAGGACCTGAGTACCCTTCTTCCAGGTCACACTGGCATCAGGAATTGAAGTTTCACAACATAATGAGGCACTACCTCCCTCTGTGACTTCCTGGCTTGTTAACTCCTTCACAAATGATAGCACAGGGATTGCTGGCGGGAAACAGTGATACACAGAACACATTCTAAGATATGTGCAACACTCCAAACCTGCATATTAGAAGATTATGAGATGGTAGCAAATTTTCTTTGCAGTTTCTAAACGTAGCCAGGGACAAGATAAGCCTAAGCTTGGAATGCTTGAATCAGAAATCATAAAACCTTTTGCAGCAAAAAAGGAATGCAGAATAATTAACCTTCTAAATGTGATATTCAAACAGATTAAACTCATACACAACCAAGCAATGGACAAGATAAGACAAATATTTGACAAGTGAAGACAAAACGGATAACAAACATGCATGAAGTGTTGTGCTTTCAAAGTGGCTGGTCACATGTCATTTTTTGCAATATGATGTAGTAAAGCATGCTTCAAACAATAATAAATGCAATATATATTACACATGTGGAATGCTTTGAATATTTATGGATATAGGATGATCATACACACAAACAATAATCACATGCACTAAAAGTGCATGTGTTCGAAACTCACTGTAAAATAAAAGAAGGTGCGAAATAAAACAAACTACTATTTAGAAAATCCAAAAATTCTTTAGTTTTACCTCTGACTGTAAGACAAGCAAAAGAAGTGTGTGCACCCACATGGAAGGACACCGTGCCTGAGTCTTTCTGGGTGACACTTCTTAGTGTAAGCGTGTGCCTTTTGCCTTCCATTCGGATTTCATTCATCTCATTGTTCTGTAGTGGAACGTCCTGCAGCGTCCACTGAACAATGAGTGCATTGTCATGAGAGACAAGGCATTCGAAATGAACGTCCTCGCCTTCATTGACAATGCAGCTCTTCAAGCCAGTTAAGATCGTGATTTCGGGTTCTGAAAGCAAAATCAGGTTTCATTTTATCAGAAGTACTCAACAAGTCAAAAAACAGATAAACTTCCATCTTCCACAGTATCAATTTAAAATCCACAACAAGTCTTTTCAACAAAATTTATAGCAGATCATGACCGAAATAGCTGTTAAACTGCAAAGGGAAATGTGTGTGATATGTTAAAAATGCAAAAAAAACTACTGAAATGGGAGTGCATTGGAGAAAATCTGTGATCAAGTACAAGCATACCATAAGAAAGGATGGATGGTATAGTACTTAGGATGATATGGAGTAGATGCGTGATCATCAAAAGAGGATGATCAGATAAGGTTAGGAAGGATGAAGACTTTTACAAGGCGATTCATACCCTTCACAGAGAGTTTGGCAGATGTCCGATCATGTTCAGTTTCACAGCAGTACTCTCCAGCGTCTCCTTCTTGCAGCTTGTAAATGGTAAGCTCAGCAGAAGCCCCATCTTGCTTCAGCTGATACTTGTTGCTTGCTTCTATTACACTCTTGTCTTTCCTCCAGATGACTTTGGCTCCAGCTTTGTCAAGTTCACATCGAAACACTGCATTTTCCCCAGCTTCACTTTCCAAATCTTTCAAAGATGATTTGAAACAAACTGGTAGTGCTGCAAAAGGTGAGTAAACAAATGTTTCAAGGTCATCACGAAGAAGAAATGACTTCAAATGATATAGGAAAGAAAGACGGTTCAATCCAAGCCTACCCTTAACTTCTAGATATGCAATGCTTTGGCGTTCTCCAGTGTCACAAATATAGTCTCCAGAGTCTTCGGGTTCAAGGTCATGTATGACCAGTTGGGCACGGTGGCCATTTTGCTTGAATTCATATTTAGCACAGGGGCATAAGCCAATTTCACCCCTGCGCCACTCAACTGGAATGTCTGCTTTGGAGAGCTCACATTGGAAGCTGATGCTCTCTCCCTCAACAGCTGTCTGGTTCTTCAGTGCTTGTGTGAAGATGGCTGGAAGTGCTGCCAATGCAAAGAGCGGTGTAAGATGCAAGAGATTAATTCCGTGGAGTTATAAAAAGATCTTCCAGACAAGCAAGACCCAAAGACAACAGTTCAAACAACATTAAACTACCTCAACAGGATACAATTCAGTTATGTTCATAATAACATGTGTAAGCATTCATACTTCACAAACACAGGATAAATGAGACAAAGATGGATTAGAATGATGGAACAATTTATGAAGCAGTTGGTCTTCTCCTACCATTAACCTTGACATTGGCTGTGGTAATGCTGTCTCCACAATCACAAGCATAGTCTCCAGCATCTTCAGGTTTGACATCATTGATCTTCAGCTCAACAGTACAGCCAACTTGCTTGATGAGGTACTTTCCACCAGAATGGATCACCTGCGTCCCTTTCCTCCAAACCACAGGAACTGGTTTGGAGAGCTCACACTGGAAGTTAATGCTTTCTCCTTCAGTAGCTATCTGTTGTTTTAGCTCTTGTGTGAAAGTGGCTGGAAGAGCTGCCAATTTAAAGAGTGGTAATGAGATGCCAGAGATTAAGTTCTGTAGATACGGATGATGTAAATAAATATTTTCCAGAAAAGTAAGATCAAGATAATACAGATTGGCCTGAAACTTCATATTAAATTGGGGAATCATATGCACAGCCAAGGAATGCATGTGACAATGCATTTCAGAGATGGATTGGAATGATGGAAAAATTCATGAAGCAGTTGATCTTCTCTTACCGTTAACCTTGACGTTGGCAGTTGTCGTGCTGTCTCCACAATCACAAACATAATCTCCAGCGTCTTCAGGTTTGACATCAGTGATCTTCAGCTCAACAGTAGAGCCAACGTGCTTGATGAGGTACTTTCCTCCAGAATGGATCAGCTGTGTTCCTTTCCTCCAAACCACAGGAACTTCAGGTTTTGAGAGTTCACAGCGCAAAGTAACAATGTCCCCTTCCTGAATCACTTGGTTCTGTAGCTCACGCTTGAAGACTACTGGTAATGCTGAGGAATCAGGCACAGTTGTTGAACCAGGAACAGGATCTTAAGTTTACACTTTGCATCAAATATATTCTTTTCACTGATAGATGTAAAACATTCTTCTACAATGGCTTAACTTATATTTGGACCACATTTCATAAACAACCACCATGATGTAAATGGGAAAACTATAAACTAGACAAACAACTTAGTACACTAGACTAACACTATACACTACCCTACCTTAAATGAAAACATTAATGGACAGCTGTTTAGATCAGAAAACAAGAAGTTTCCTCATTGTTGAAGACTGTTCAAATAAAAGAAGAGTCCTACCATTGACTTTAATGTTAGCAGTGCAGATGTTGTCTCCACAATCACAGACATAATCTCCAGCATCTTCAGGTTTGACATCAGTGATCTTCAGCTCAACAGTAGAGCTAACTTGCTTGATGATGTACTTTCCTCCAGAACTGATCACCTGTGTTCCTTTCCTCCAAACCACAGGAACTCCAGGTTTGGAGAGTTCACAGCGCAAAGTAACACTGTCCCCTTCCTGAATCTCTTGGTTCTGTAGCTCACGTTTGAAGACCACTGGTAATGCTGAGGAATCAGGCAATGTTGTTGAACCAGAAACTAGATCTTGTGAGATTTATACTTTGTCTACAACATTCTTCCACTGAAAGATGTGAAACATTCTTCTACAGTGGCTTAACTTGTAATGTTACCACCTTGTAAGATTTGAAACGAAAACAACTACCATGATGCAAATGCAAAAATGATAAACTGGACAAACAGCTTATTAGACTAGCCATACCCTGCCTTAAATTAAGACATTAAAGTGTAGCTTTTTGGATCAGAAAACAGGAAACTTCCTTATTGTTGCAGAGGGTTCAAATAAAAGATGAGTCCTACCATTGACTTTGATACTAGCTGTGCTGATGTTGTCTCCGCAATCACAAACATAGTTTCCAGAATCTTCAGGTTTGACATCAGTGATCTTCAGCTCAACAGTAGAGCCAACCTGCTTGATGAGGTACTTTCCTTCAGAAGTGATCTCCTCTTTTCCTTTCCTCCAAACCACGGGAACTCCAGGTTTTGAGAGTTCACCGTGCAAAGTAACACTGTCCCCTTCCTGAATCTCCTGGTTCTGTAGCTCACGTTTGAAGACCACAAGTAACGCTGAGGAATTAAGGAAAGTTGTTGAACCAGGAACAGGATCTTGTGAGATTAATTTGTCATTGTTAGGTCTTTGAGGGTTCAAATAAATGCTCAGTCCTACCATTGACTTTGATGTTAGCAGTGGTGATGTTGTCTCCGCAATCACAAGCATAGTCTCCAGCATCTTCAGGTTTGACATCAGTGATCTTCAGCTCAACCGTAGCCCCAACTTGTCTGATGACATACTTTCCACCAGAATGGATCACCTGTGTTCCTTTCCTCCAAACCACAGGAACTCCATGTTTTGAGAGTTCACAGTGCAGAGTAACACTGCTACCTTCATCACACGCTTGGTTTAGCAGTGCTTCCGTGAACTGAATTGGGAGAGCTGTTGAGGCAAGCACTTATTGAGCACTTATTCTAACAAAGAATGTGTACAGGCAAAACATCTTAGCTTTATAATATTCCTTTCTAAACATTACACCTGAGTCAGGAAAGTTAAAGAATACACTATCTACTTATGTATGTTGTTTTATGTTCTTAAGAATATAAGAATCTTCGTTATCAACATCTATGAGACAATCTAAAAAGAAACACTCCTGAGGTTGGTATGTTGGTAAGTTGGTATGTTTAAAAAAAAAAAAGAGAAACATCAAGACTGATGACATGATGTTCTGAAAATATTCAAGATACAAAATCTTAACGTCTGAATCAGTTTCCATCCATAAACAGTATGGCAGAACCATACCATTTTAAAACTTCGAATACATTTATGAATGATTTAAAACTGCGAAAAACACCAAAGTGTTAGATTTTAAAAAGACAGGTTTAAAATGAAAAATGATGAAAGGCCAGCCTGCAAAGGTAAAGAACATTCAACAGAACAATACACAGACAAATGTGTGGGAGCAGAGTGAATGGCTCCTGACCAAAAAAAATTGCAGGATAAACTAAAAAACACCTCTAGACACATTTAAATTAAAATGCCACCAACAGTATAGACGTTTCTGCAAAACAAAGCAAGAATACGCAACTAATTTTTCCAAACCAGCTACTTTCACTAAACCAAGTACACTAACAAAGATGAATATTATGTGAGGCAAGCTAATCTCATCCCTACAACCATCGTCCACTCCTACCCTCTTCACCTCAGACACTGCAAGTACGATGTGGAATACAGACAACACTTTGACTACAGTGAACGATTTAAAATATTCACCATGTATGACACTAAAACAAACAATGGTGCAGATAAAGAAGAAAAATGCAACAATGGCCATTGATTTTCAAGTGAAAGAATTAAAACAAAATCAGATTTAGCAGTATGCGCTAGAGCTGAAGATCTTTGCCCGAACCCGATGAAACCCGACGGGACCAGACGGGTTTGGT
>JAHKKF010495455.1:0-20974 GCA_019740295.1 Labeo calbasu | reverse complement strand
GCATCGCAGAGACAAGACAAGACGAGCATTTGAGATTAAAAAGTTTATAAACTGTCAATTTGTTTCAAACATGCCCGGTCGTTTCACTAGATAAGACTCTTCTTTCTCAGCTAGGATCATTTAGAGCCATTTGAAACTGCATTTAAACTGCATTTTGGGAGTTCAGACTTGGGGCCACCATTGAAGTCCACTTTATGGAGAACATTCCTGAAAAATTTTCCCTCAAGAAACATAATTTCTTATCGACTGAAGAAAGAAAGACATGAACATCTTGGATGACAAGGGGGTGAGTACATTATCTGTAAATTTTTGTTCTAAAAAAGAACTTCTCTTTTAACAGACATTAACTGCTTGAGCAGATGAAAACTGCCACCTAATGAGAGTATGACAACCAGAAAATTAATGTTGAATAATAAAATAAATTCCAAATTCCATTGCCAATCCTCTTGGCAATAAACACCACTAAAACGACGAGAGCTTTGGATCTTCCAATGTTTCTCTATGGCGCTGAAACCTCAAGATATCCGAGTTCCAGTCTCTGTGCATTCGAGGGGAAGAGCTTATCGATAGGTCAATTGGAGTTATATTAAAAAAAGTATCCTGGCTCTTCCAAGGTTTATAATGGCAGTGAATGGCCATCATGAAAAATACTCCACACGTTTTTCATGCGTTCACGAGAGAGTGGCGTTCTAGCGGATGACGTAGGATGTAGGCGAAAGCTGTGACAAATGCTGAAGCGTACAGGAGAGAGCAAAACAAAAGCAAAAAGCACCATATACATTAAGTCTGTTTGTTTTGAGGTATATTCTAAATAAACAATACTAATGGCGCTTTCGTCATTTTAGAGCTTTACAGCCCCTGGCTACTATTCTCCTGCAAAAGAGCAGTGTCTAATATCCATTTGTGGTTTATGGAACAAGGTTAGGATTTTTGGGAGCACTGTTATTTTAAAAGTAAACACATGGTGAAACATGGCCACAAAAGAAAAAAAATAAAAGATTGCGACACAAAAGAGAAAGAAATAAGACAAGGGAAATGTGGACGGTTGAGTATGCAGATAAAGCTGATGGACATGACCACCTGTGTTCCTGGCTCAAGTTCAGAGCCCAGCTGTTCCTTGACTTGAGTCTGGTGGCAGTGAAGTGCTGTGCTAAGACCTTTTACAAGTCAAAGGGGGAAGAGTTGAGAAACCTTAAACCTTCTGACATGCAGAACGACACAAGAAAATAAACGTGTGCAAACAGCTAAAAAACAAGGACGGCAGCCACATTAGATGTTCAATGGGTGGATGATATGGGTCACAATCAACAATAAAACCCCACAAACATTTCAACAGACATTTCCTATGCATGTCCTGGATATCAAAAGCTAGACAGTCTTTAAAATCATGGCCCATTTACAATTTTCTCCCCCAGACATGCAGCAGCCTGTCCTTTTGTCCTTGATGGCGCTAAAAGTTTATGTGGTGACCCTAAAGACCACCCTTGGACTGACCGTTAAAATCCTTGCCGCATTTCACTTTCCATTTCCTTATGGGGGGCTGTAAGACTCTGGGCCTCAATGCAATTGCGTCAACTGATACGAGTGTGCCATAAATATCTTGGAGGTAAGAGCCAAACTTCAAACCAACCGTCTTCAGAGGTCTCCTAGAGCAGCCACTGCCATGCCGGCTAACAACCCCTCCAAAACCAAATAAACATATAGTGACAAATTTGTTTGTCACTAAAAGTGAAAGTTATGTAATTATTTAGTCACTCCAATGTTTTAAACATATGCTCTTTTTTTCTATCTTAACTGGTAGAAGAGTCTTCAGCATTGCCGTCACAGTGTGTTTTCCTTCAAGCAAAAGACTTTAAACTCAATAAATTATACAATAAATAAACAATAAATTGAAATAAGTCAACTCGCATGTAGATGGCCTCAAAGCTAACGGACACTGACTAAAAGCCACAAAACTCGAACTTTAATTTTATGGGGTCTCTAACCTCCAGAGTAACATGCACAAAGTAATAAATGTCTTCATCAAGGGAGCAGAGCAGCCTCAGTTCGGCTTAACGTCACAGAGCTGGAACCCCAGGGAACAAATCACAAAAGAAAAACTCAAACAGTTCTCTAATCTTCAAAAGATTACATCATATATAATTTTCTAATTGCAGTTGTGTTTAATTTCAGCCGGATGGCATGTTGCCTGCTAATACAAACCAGATGGACATCCAGCTAAGCAAAAACAAATCATAACATTTGTACACTGAAATGACTATGGATTTCATAGCTAGTACACACAGATCCATCCATCTCTGTCATCTGTAGGTTTCACTTTCATTGATTTCACCAGGAAAGTATTCCTTTGAGGTCCAAGAACCATGTCATCTGGTTTTGGGAATGACTTGAGACATTAATGGATAGTGGGTGCAAAAGTAGACAAAGGGCTGCTCTGTTGCCAGGAATAGGAAAGCAGCGTTAAAATTCCAGGAATGCTGGAGAAATGTGCCGATGTGTGCAACAGAAAGAGAACAGGAGGAGGAGGAAAGGAGGAATAAAGGGAAATGCTCTGAGAAATATTAAGGCCAACTCAGCTTCCAAATACCATCAGCTGATGAACTGAATCCTTACGACATGGGAAAAAGATTGCAATAGTAATAGGGGACTGGGGTGGGTTTTCAGTGCATTATGTGGTTTCTAGGGTGTTACTAGGTGGTTAATTAATGGCTTAAGTCAAAAGAGGCCAAACCAAAGATATGCACCAAATATAGCCCGTTCCCTCATTTAAAGGCACTGTTCACCCAAAAATGAAAATCCTCGTCATCCAGGGCTGTCACTAACAATTATTTTGGTAATCGAATAATATGATGATTATTCTGACGATTAATCGAGTAATCAGATAACTATACTTTTTTTGTAGTAATAAAAATAGACCAAAGTGAACAATAGCCTCTTAAGTGACTTAAAATCCTTATACCTGTATCTTCTAAATGCAAATTTTGTCATTGTTTTGGAGCACACTAGCTTATAGATAATCTTAAGGCTAACATACTCATACTAAAAGCCAAAAAAACCCAACACTTTAATTTTGATTTCATTGGTACTTTAATATTGACTCAACAACATTTAATTTAAATGTCCAATTAATCTTTAATATTTGGCCATTTCCTTATGATAGAAAAGCTACAGCCAATGTAATTTCTTGAATATGTGGACATCATGTTGAGTTCCCAGATGAACGTTATAATAAATCCAAACTTACAACAATGAGCAACATGGAATTTGAGATGCTCCACACATGTAAATGATAACAGTTTGTGTAGCAGCATTTACTGTGAATGGAGCCGCTCTGAGATGCACGTACATAACCTACATGCATCTAAATAATTAAAGCGCATATAAACCTGCATCGCAAAATTAATTCATGAATAGAATCGAGGAATCGTTTACGCCAATTAACACTAGTAAAGTATGGAGTGCCACAAGGATCTGTCTTAGGCCCTCTGCTATTTTCAATATACATGTTGCCCCTTCGTATTATTATTAGAAACACATGAGTTCATCACTTCAAGACTGAAGTACTGTAATGCACTGCTTGGACAGTTGTCCTGCACCTTTAATAAACAAGCTACAGGTAGTCCAAAATGCAGCTGCTAGAGTCCTTACCAGATCAAAAATATTGAGATCATACTACCCCAATTTTACAGTCTCTACACTAGCTACTTTTTAAGATCTAAGCCTAAATTATACCTGCTCATCAATTTCAGCAATTGTATCACTTTACAAAACTTGGATTAAACCTCTTGATTCACATGGATTTCTTTCACAAAGCCTTTGTTTTGGTTACTGGACTTTCAATTGAGAAACGCTTTCAGTATCATGGGTGTGACAAGGATATTTCAAATTGCATGAAGGTAAAAAGTAAATGAAGACAGAACTTTCATTTTTGGGTGATCTACCCCCTATGCTTATGGGATTAAAGTGCATGTTTAGACAAAAACAATAAATCAAATTGCTCAAAGTAATAGCACCTCTTCTCAATGACTATCTTTCAAGCACAGACGATGCAGGATGTGTTACACGACACAGTTTAAAACACATGATTAGTGGTTTGTTCAAATCCTCAGCAAGCACCACAAATTATTGTGTATAACAGCAAATGTTCAAGCAGTCTCTATAAATAAACCACTGTTCCATTTCATCACTCTCCTGTTTGAATGGCCGGCCTTATGCGCCTAAGCCTATAAAACCTTACTCTTTAACCTCTTTGTTCTCCCATTGAGGAGAAGGGGGAGAAACAGACCACCCGTCCAATTACTCCACGAGAACCTGTGGACAGAGCGTATCTACATTACCTCATGACCTGTTTAGACCCAGCGTGATTTAACGCGGCATAACTCGACATTTCGGAACTGTAAGAAGAGGGCGTAGACTTCTGTCAAGATGAATGAACCCTTCATATCAGACTAACAAATCACCTTTAACAGCATAGTGTAATCGCAAACGACAGAGCAAACACACCTAATGATTCACCTCCTGTCACGCTAATGACTCGCTGATGTCAACCTGAACACAGGAAGCCGTCTGTCTGCAACATTCCTTTGAAAATTCATTTTCACGTCTGTCAAGAGGTGAGGGCGACTGAGGAATGAAGTGTTTATTTTACTGTGATGCATCAAACCTACGGCACGTTCCAGTGTTGGCCATGTGATTAGGATTGAGGTAATAAACGGTGATAACATGGCAGTTTGGTGCTTTACAGCAGTCATTTTAAGGCTTTACATGAGAGCCACTGAACTGTAAAGTGAATAACTGATCCATTTGAATGAACTTATCTCTTACTCTCTAACTTTTATCAGTTTTCCATTTCTTTGAAGCAATGCTGAAGTGGCTCCTGCAGTTTTACTCAAAAATCAGAAGATAGCCTTCATTTCTAAAATGATAGGCATCATTTTTGCCGTGCTAGCTCTAGCGCGAGGAGAAGCCGGTATGTGTTCAATCCTGTAATGAAATCATTCTTCATAAACACAAGATCCTGCACTTCGCTTTATGAGAAGCTAAATCAGGTTAAGAATGACATGCACAGACACGCTCCTGCTATTGCATAACATCTGGCAGCAGCAGGCGGCTTTACAACCGGCTCTCACACTGACGGATGAAGTCACCATTCTGACTGAAACAGACATTTAAGGTGTGTTAGCGCAAGTCATCAGTGCCGACAGATGTCTGACGTCTAAACAGATGTACATGACTGCAGGTTATACTACCATGTCAGACAAAGCAAGGGAAATGGTGAAATCTAGCAAAGCTAAAAACAAAAACATTGAAAAAACATTGTTTTCTTGAGAATTTAGAAACCGTAAATGAGATGTACATAAAAATGCTGAAATGAAAAACAATTTCTCAATATTTAGTAAAAGTATTTTAAAAATCAATGAATCCAGAAAACATCCATCACCAATTGACAAAGCTTTTGAGACTTAATAAGCAGGTCAAATGGGTTTTCGTGAAATATCTATTTTGCAGTTTATAACATAGCTATCCTTCAATGTAAACAGTCTGCAAAGTTGTTAATCAAAACAGTGCATTACAAAAAAAGATACTGCGATACGATATGCTGCGATACATTGCGATATTTTAAACAAGGCGATATATTGGGATTTCCTATTTCATGAATAGGACATAATTTTAGGAAAGCTGTAATTAAAAACACATCACCAAATTTGTTTTGTTTTCATTGCTGAATCTGCCTTTTTACAGAGGACTGCTTCTCTAATCTTGGTGGGTTCAACGCTGGATTTGCGAAACACTTGCTAATGAAAGATAAGTCCGTACCTTCTTTATTTGGACCAACAAGCTTTTCCGAACCACAACCTGTAAGTACGATTGATATGTAATGTGTACATTTTCAACTGAGTGCTCAAAATGTAATTTAGCACTCGGCTAACGTATCCACCATTATTGTTTTGTGACGCATTTACAGTTTAACAGCTAAACTTTAGCTGTGGACATGATTAGCTTGCATAAGTGTTAAACAAAATGTTTTTATGTCATTATTTTAAGAACAGACTGGAGCACTATATTGTTTTACGTAAAGGTGCATCAGGGTTGCCAGGTGTTCACAACAAAACCCGCCTAATTGCTACTCAAAACTAGCCTAGTTGCGTTTCTAGGGGGGTCCCCATTAAAAATCACATTCCAGGGGCTAAATATGACATTGGCAGTCGCTTCAACCCGCGTACTTCTAAAACAACTGCAGACTTAGCAACACAGATGGTAGCACTCGCTAACTTGCTCAAGTACTCCTCTCTGTGCCAATCACAACAGGCTTTGCCAGCTGACCAATCAGAGCAGAGTAGCCTTATGGCAGGGAGGGTTTACAGACATTACGCTCAAAGCTGCTTTGAACGAAACGTTTTGAAATCATTGACAAATGACTATGTATAAATATATATTCTAAGAAAATGACAATGTTTTCTGACCTTAGATGCATTTAAACCTGTTGCAGGGCCTGTTGCCCAAAAAGCCAATTAATCAATATCGATCATTATTTAGAAGCAAATGCAAATATGCAAATAAAGACAGATTACTTAAAGTGCCCCTATTATGCCGTTTTGAATACTGTCATGAAGTGTGTAATGTAGCTGTATGCAAATGTCAACAATCTGCAAAGTTGTAAAGCCGAAAGCGCACGATAAAGTTAGTTATTGTCTCCCAAACGAAAGAATCAACTCTGAACAGCCGAAACGAGTTGTCAGTAAGGCTACACATTACAGGGTAACATATTTGAATATACCCGCCTATGCTCTACGTTGGCCGGCCGTGAACAACTTGACCCACCCTCAAACACTACAGCTTGTTTGTGTTGTAAAGTAAATCCTTTATATTTTCACTTCCGAATAAAGAGGCTGTAAAGAATCAGTGGTTAAAATTCTTTTTTTCCGCAGTACAACCCCAATCTTTTTTGTGTTCCCGTCATTTTACTGACAACTGCTTCTCTAATCTCAGGGTGTTCAACGCGGGATTCACAAAACACTCGCTCCTGAAAGATGGCTTAGTACCCAGTTTATTTAGACCAGCTGGTTCCACTGAATCACAATCTGTAAGTATGATAAATAACTGATGTTTATATTGTCCATCAAGCGTTAAAAATTACGGAGCTATTGCAACGGGCGTATCGTTTCCGACACACGCTGTATGTGGGAGACCAATCACAACAGACTGGGCAATCTGACCAATAAAAGCAGAGTATGCTTATAGAAAGGAAGGTTGTAGAGAGATTGAATGCTTAAAATGCTTCAAACAAATCGTTTTAGAATCACTAGAAAATTAGGTGATATTAAATGCATATTTTGAGAAAACTAAAGCATTTTTTGACCTTGCATACATGTAAACCTATCATAGGAGACTGGTTAAACAATATTAGGAACCTTAAAAATGGCATAATGGGACTAATATTTAATATAATGAATAAAACATGTTGGGCCAAAAAACTCATGCTGAGGTTTTTTTTTTTTTTGAAGTTTTCACTGTTTAACCACTCTGGTATAATGCTTTGTTGGAGAAAAAAAAAATTGCTAACTGCAAGAGCTTACAAGTCTGCAATGATGTCAGCAAATGTTCGTTGGAATTCCCAAATATTGGTAACAACTAAACACAGCTGGCTAACAATGCTTTTGGGAAACACACCAATGGTCAGACGTCACAATGACAGTACACATTCACAATGTTTACAATTCCTTATCAGCCTACAGCTAGCTTACTTATGGTTGTCTGTACATATTAATCTGAGATAGAAGAACATTTTTTATATGAAAATATACAAGCAGCATTATTTCCCCCTATACTATTCATATACATATGAAATGACCTTTGAGGTCCCCAACAGCACTAGCTACAAGAGCTTGTGTGTATACTACAAACAACACTGCTCATATAAGGAATGGAAATTCACCGTCTGGACCTGATCTGTTCAATATGCTCCATTGGAGGTGCCATTAAGCCAAGATTCAATGACCTTAAAGAGAGAACAACGCATGCTGGAAACTAAACAAAGCATAACATATCCTTGTGAGGAGTGGGGAGACATCTGAATGGAGTTCTGAAACAGCCCTTTTCTTACGGCGTTGATATCAAGCGGTGACATGTTTCTGAAGGAATGCAAGTGTTGAAATAGATCTCACGAAGCACTAAGCACACTTTTCTCATTAGCTCTATTGCATTTCCTTATGAGGTTGTGTTTGATGTCTTTCTGCGTGTAGAGGCGGGACTGTAAACTGACACAGAAATGGTGCAAACCTCATTAGGGGGATGAAAGCACCTAGTGTGAGTGATGGGTTCACGTTATCTAAATGAAGTCTGCGAAACGCCTTGTTCATTTGTCAAACTGAAAAGTTAAAGAGAACAAATGACATAATTTATAAACAGCTAACAGCTTAAGCTGTAAACAAAACATGTCTATTACCCATCGCTACTTTCAAGATGGAGGTCACTTACCCTGGATACGGTCAGGGGCATGTTGAAGTCCTTGCCTCCCTGAAGCCGAAAACCCCAGGGAGCAGGTCCGTTGAGCGTTACGCTGTATATGTTCATGGCCTGAAGATAAAGAACACAAAAGAAAGATTATGGTTTCATTACATCGCAGCAATAATATTATAAGTGATTCAGAGCTCCTAACAAGGCTGAAACCAAACATTCCAGACCCACACATGTGAACTGTGTCTGGTATGCGGTTGACGTCTAACTGTCTGTGAACTAAACCAAACAAACTTTTTGGAGTGCAAGATACATTGAGCAATTATACAGGAGAACATTAAACAATATGTGACCCTGCATCACAAAATTAGTCATAGGTAGCACGGGTATATTTGCAGCAGCCAACAATACAGTGTATGGGTCAAAACGTTTTAGGTATTAAGTAGATATTAAGTAAAGATCATGTTCCATGAAGATATTTTGTAAATTTCCTACCGTAAATATATCAAAACCTAATTTTTCATTAGTAATATGCATTGCTAAGGACTTTATTTGTACAACTCCAAAGGCGATTTTTCCCAATGTTTAGATTTTGTTGTACCCTCAAGATTCCAGATTTTTAAATAGTTGTGTCTCGGCCAAATATTGTCCTATATTTACAAACCATACATCAATGAAAAGCTTATTTATTCAGCTTATAGATGTATACATTTCAATTTAAAAACATTTAACCTTATGACTGGTTTTGTGGTCCAAGGTCACATATATAGGATTTCCAAATGTTCCCTCATTCATACAGTACACTCATATAAAGCTATATGTGACCACAAAACCAAGTCGCTTGGGTATATTTGTAGCAATAGCCAAAAATACATTATATGGGACAAAATTATTGATTTTTCTTTCATGCCAAAAATCATTAGGATATTAAGTAAAGATCATGTTCCATGAAGATATTTTGTAAATTTCCTACCACAAATATATCAAAACTTAATTTTTGATTAGTAATATGCATTGCTAAGAACTTCACCTGGACAACTTTAAAGGTGATTTTCTTAATGTTTTGATTTTTTTGCACCCCCAGATTTTTAAATAGTTGTATCTCGGCCAAATATTGTCCTAACAAACCATACATTAGTGGAAAGCTTATTTATTCAGCTTTCAGATGATGTATAAATCTCAATTTCGAAAAATTGCCCTTATGAGTGGTTTTGTGACTGGTCCAGAATCACATAAATACACTAAAAACACTTCTAAAAATAAAGATTTTGTCATCTGTGGTTCCACAAAGTACCTTTAATAACCATGGAACGTTTCACCTCTCAAAAAGAAAAAATGATTATTTTTTAGAACTCTTCACTGAAAGGTTTTTTGGGGAACCGAAATTATTTTAGACTTTACAGTTTTAAGTCAAATCTCATGAGATGTGATTGCTTATAATGTAAACTGTTATTGCAAAGGTCTCTACATAAAACTGGACTCCAAGTTTATTTGAATACATACAGCACACTCACATAAATCAATATGAAAAGCAATTCTCAACTTCTTGATTGGTTATATCACCACAAAATGTAAACTATATTATCACCCCGCTCTAATCTGCTAAATGCGACTACACTAGTGAAAAATAAATATACTAAAATGTATTTGAAATACATTTATTTCATGCCAAGTATACTAAATGGAAACAAAACCACGCACAACAATCTCAAATGGGTGCTCGACTAAAAAACAAGCAGATTTTGGAGCTTTGGTGTTGCCGACTTTACATTTAATTTTTATGTTAAGTATACTGCATTTACATATTTATGTACTTAATAAAAATACCCTGCAATTTTACTTTCGGTATACTAAAATGGTCCAACAAATTTAGACCAACTAAAGATATACTAAAGTATATTTGATTGTGCTAAAGAGGAACTATTGCAAGTACATTTTAGGTACACTTTGAATATCTTGCATTTAAAGACTGATATTGTTTAAAAGTCAATCCCCATCAATAGTGACAATAAAACACATTTTAGGCTTAACATTAAGACATGTGCATTGTGCACAAGTAGTACTCCAAATAAGTTTTAATGATTATTTTTAAATCAGTAAGTCTTGAGCAATGTGTCAGTAAATATGTTAATAGATTTTAACTATACTTAGTATGAAATAGATGCATTAAGATTTCTGTAAAGTTCGTTCGTTTGTTTGTTTCCTTGGATATGTTTAACGCCATGCCAACTTCTGTGGCTATTCTCATGGCGAGGATAATGTAGGCCTATGGCTAAATTATAGGCATTTACAATTTAAGATTTCTATAAAGCTGGTTTGAAGCAATGTGCACTGCAAAAAGTGCTGTACAGATAAACTTTACTTGACAATAAAAACAAAAGTTTTCATGTTTTGATGCATTTGATTTGAGAGTAACAGTACGGAAACAATTTGAAAACACTTTTATTTCTTGCGTCACCGACCGTTCACGGTTAAACGGCAATGTTCGTGGAGACATATGAGAACCGGCTTTTTTAAATTAATTATCAGGTAGGTGACAGAAATAACCACCTATATATTACCATTGCGTGGTGAACTGCAAATTACCGGTCACTGATACACAATGAAAGTGCACATTATCTGCACTCTAGCAAATCTGTGAGTGAAAATGCACTACATTATGACAACCCAGAATATTTCAAAAGCTCAGGATAGATTTATAGCACTCGGTGGCTGTTTGAATAAAACAGTATGCACAATGACACACTTACGTGTGATGACAGCAGATTAATTGAATAACTAAGGCATTAATGAGTCATTTTATAAATAATCCACCGCTGGCACCTCCAGCACATAATTGCATCACTAATTTGGTACAAGAGCAAATAGTTACATGACATAAAACTGTAGGCCAAGGACAAGCTGAGACCCCAAAATCATGACATTTTCTCCCTCCCTGTGACTTATGGTCCCCAAACTTCAGAGGCTATCCAATCCCACGCCGAATTTACCTGTTACAGGGTGGCGTGCCGCACATACCTTATGCCACGGGCCAAACTTGTCACCCAAACCTCCAGAAAACCAAGTGGAAATCTGGCACTGCGAGACGGCCTGACTTTCTCACTGCTGGCAAAGCTCAACTCCCACCCCTCCTTCTTTGTGACACGGGTTCGCTCCACGTCTCTCTTACTCCACAGGCTATATAAGGAATGTAAAACTACACCAAACTATTTCAGCCCAACACCCACGAGTCACGGAGAGGGGGAAGAGAGAGCGCGAGAGAGAGGGAGGGAGTGAAGGAAGAGAAAACATCTACTACCTTAGATTCTCTGGCTCTACATTTAACATTTAAACTCATAAACTGCTAGAAAAGACATCAGAAGGCAGGTTGGATGGGTGGGAAGCCAACTGAACATTCCTCTCAATGTGGATAACATACGTTTCATGGTTGCACCCACGGTTGGGTATGTGACAGCAATTTGAGAGTGCAGCAGCACTGTTTTGCCCTGTGGTAAAACTGCAATTGAGAAGACATTACACATTCTGAATGGTCTTTTCGCACTGTGAGAATAACATATGTTTTAGACGGCAAATCTGTGCCACCCAAAGCAGGTTATGCCATATTGAATACAATTTCATAGGACAAAACTGCTACTGTTGCTGTACCCTGTGGTAAAACTGTAATTGAGAGGGCACTGTACCTTCTCAAAGGTTTCTTTTCTGGTGCATTTCAATTTTCCACTAACTACCTCCAATTTCACACAGTCCTTTGTGATAAAAAAAAAAAAAAAAAAAAAAACTTTTAAAATAACAACCATTTATAAGTCTGACATTTGATCCCCTAGGGTGAATTAGAATGCTGTGCTTAAGAACTGATAAAGCACATAACTATGCATAAAACAGCCAAGTGTTTAAGCAGTCTGAACTCATTTCTCTCAGTGGGGTTATGTGAGTGCAAGAACAAATAATGTACTTTGCAAACTGCATGCAACTCAGTATTGACCTATGAAGCATACATAAAATATAATCATTTAGTATAATTCATTTTTTCTTCAATAAGAGGAAATAAGACAAATGTCAATGACTACTTCACATTTTTCAATACACTTTTAACTCTGTATTCATGACTTACAACTAAAGGATCATTTTTAAAAATCCAATAGAGTACAGAAACAATATATAGCTTTTTAGAGAATCCAGATTAGGTGCAAAACCACATTAAAATGTAAACCTGTTACGAAACGACCCAAGTAGGCTAAACAATGCATTCAAATGTATTAAAATGCCGCATTATATCACAAATCCACATTATAGCAACTGCTATTACACCCTAAATCGTTGCAAACTGATGCAGAGGTTTGCCATTATAACCGGTTATAACTTTCTGCAATACTTCTCATATGAGAGTCCGTGTAACCTAGAAACGTGATACACTCTTTTTTAAAGTCCAGTTGCTGCCGGTACATCCTAAAAGAAGTTGGGAAGCAGCGCGTTTACCTCTTTCTGGTCGGCAGACATCGCAGCCTTCTGTCTTCTGATGTGATAGGCTGTTATAAAGAGATCAAGTAAACTTCAAAACTTACTGGACTTGGGCGTCAGGTCGCGCATAGAAGCCGCAGGTTTTCCCTGTTGGATTTTCTTTTAGTAGGACTCTGATGATACGTCATGGGTCACGTGGAGGCCTGACGCACGGGCTCGATGGGCGCGCCCCCGTGGCCGGACTACCATATGTTCTAAGATGTGCTCGTTTAAATTCATTTCCTTCTGTTTATTTTATTTTGTTTTATTTTAATCATTGATGCTTGAACAACAAATACATCACAAAAGTGCCAAGGGTAACGTTATACATAGAAAAATATAGAAAATAGATATTAACTATTTATGTAGGCTATATATAAAACCGCCAAATATACTACCAGTCAAAAGTTTTTGAACAGTAAGATTTTAAAAAAAAAAATTGTAAAGAATTCTATTTTGCTTACCAAGCTTGCATTTATTTTTATTTTTTTGCTGTACATAATACAGCAAAAACACTAATATTAAGTATTTTTACTATTTAAAATAATAATGCTTATATAATATATTTTAAAACATATTTTATTCCTGGTCAAAGCTAAATTTTCAGTCTTCAGTGTCACATTTTGTAATTTATTCCTCTGAATAAATCACAGTAATAAATTACATTTTAAATATATTAAAATATAAAAATGTATATATTATTTTAAATAATACAAATATTACAGAATTTTACTGTTTTTGCTGTGCTTTTGATCACATAAATGCAGAGCTGCTAAGCAAAAAAATGTCTTTAAAAAACATTAAAAATTTTGGGGTTTTTTTGTTCAGTACAGTTACAGTTATGATCTTTTTATTATTTTATTTTATTTACTCCATTTATATCAAATATGTATTTTAGTAAAGCATTTATTTCTTTATTTACCAAAATTAATTTGTTGTTTATTTGACTTATTAATGTATTTGCATATGTATACATTATTCATATTTCAGTAGGATTATATTATTATATTTATTATATTGTATTATATTATTTAAAGATTCATTCTTGATCCTTTAAAATTGGTTCCAAATTATGATGGAAATTCCAAAAAAGAATCTAATACATATTTGTTCATATTTTGACTAGGTTTTGACCAGATTTTAATGCACAAACATGGTTAGTACTAAAAAAAGAACTCAAAAGACACAATGACTTTATTTATTTATTTATTTATTTATTTATTTATTTATTTATTTATTTATTTTCCCCCAAAGAACCTCAGTCAAAGATGCAATTAAATAACCAAACTAGTTATTATTTTTTTAAAATATTTTCTGCTGCACAATTTATACAGGTCACTGCTATTTCTTTATTTACCAATAATATTTAGTTGTTTATTTAATTTATTAATGTATTTGCATATGCATACATTTGTTTGGATTTTATTATATTATTATACTTATTTATTTTATTATATTATTTATGTTATATATTATTTTATACTTTACTGCATTTTCAGTTACTTTACAGGAGATAATTAAACTTTAGCTAGTATCAGAGAACTGCTCTGTGCACACATTTGTTTAGATTTTATTATATTATTATATTATATTATGTAGGATTTTATTATATTATATATATATATATTATTATAATATATATTATATATATATTTATTTATTTATTTATTATATAATATTGTATAACATTATTTAAAGATTCTTTCTTGGTCTTTTGGAATTGGTTCCAAATTATGATAGAAAATTTAAAAAAAGAAAAAATCAATACATATTGGATACAATACAAATTGGTTAATATGAAACTCAAAGACATAATGACATTTATTTATTTTTCCCAATCCATTTAAAGAACCTCAGTCAAAGATGAAATTACATAACCAAACTAGTTATTATTTTTAAAACATATTTTCTGTTGCACAATTGATAAAGGTCACTGCTATTTCTTTATTTACCAGTAATAATTTGTTATTTAATTTATTAATGTATTTGCATATGCATACATTTGTTTGGCTTTTATTATATTATTATATTATGTAGGATTTTTTTATGTTATTATATATTTTTTATTATATTATTTATTTTATATATTATTTTATACTTAACTGCATTTTCAGTCACTTTACAGGAGATTATTAAACTTAAGCTAGTATCAGAGAACTGCTCTGACATAAATACATCAAAGCAGTCTAAAGACAGTCAAGCTCCTTAAGACAGTCTAAGTAAATTAAAGCATACATTACTGTAACACAATTGTGTATAATACAATTGTGCAACTCTGAAAGCTCAGCATTGCAATTCGGCAATGTCTTCCAAATATGACGATTATTTGACAAGTAAGTTCCATAAACAATTTTAAAGATGAATAAGAAATCAAATGAGCACATCACTCTATGAACTATGACATTAAATCAAACAACTTGATGCAGGGTTGAAGTCTGAATTACGTACTGTCTCCAGTAGATGGAGACAAAACACCACAAATCTACTGTGCCTTCAACATTATTGTTACTGAAATTTTCCCAGCACTCCCAACAAGAGCTGCGTGTCATACAACTCATAGCCAACCTGCTGCCATAAAAAAAAGTAAAAATTGTTTTATATACTTTTACAACGCTTAAATCTGTCTATGTCTGACCTTTAACAACTAATGTGAGATTATTGTTTTCCTTTAAACTCTCCTAACTTGCTTAAAGAACAAAACAGCTGGAGGGTTTTAGTGCAGCTTTACGGAAGCCGGTGTTACTTTGTTAAACATGGCTGACGACTTTGGCTTTTCCGCCCCCGACAACGGAGTTCATACAGAAGAAGATCCGGCCGCGGCGTTTCTGGCCCAGCAGGAGAATGAGATCGCCGTCATCGAGAACGACAGCGCCGGGTTCGGCGCGCTGGAGGACGGCGGATCTCCGCCCGCGAACACGTACACGTCGTTCGGAGGTGAATGTGTCACGCCGGCCTGTTTGCCTGCACTTACTCATTATTATTATAATACGGTTATTTAGGGTTTTAATCAGTGTAAAATTTTTATGTAGTTTAATGTAAAATCTTACTACAGCGTCCTTCTTGTATATAAGTCCCAGTAGTACTGTTTTTGGACCATGGTATTTGTGGAGTACCACAATGGTACATGAATATGGTACTAAATGAGTGCCATGTCACTACCAAGGTTTTTGACCATTCTCTATTGTGGCAGTACTTAAATTATTGTATCATGATATTTACAAGTACTTTTAAGAATTCCATGATACATACGCAAAACATAATTACACCGTATTTGTTGTTAGTTCATATTAATCGTTATTACTTATAATAACAATGTAGGTGCTGTAATATGAATTGTGTGGGAAGTGGTCTACAAAATCATAATCACAATCGTCATCAAAATCCATAAGCTGACAGTCGTGGAGAGAGATTTATTATGATTTGCAAAACAATAAAGACCCTTTTTGGATTGTTTACTGTTATTAAGTGAATTAAGTGAACGTTTATCAGTGGTCTAACATCACATATACAGGTTTAATGCTGGAGTTAAAGGCACACCTGTCACACTGTCAAGTTAAGACAAGCAAGCAAACTGGAACAGCACACTAGCAAAGGCTATTTGTGTATAACAAAAGAGTAGAGACAATCAAGGTTGCTGAACTAAACCGCTTTGAAAGTGAACACACCAGCCCACCTGCTGACTAGATCCAGAAATTGTGAGAGAGGTCTTTACGTACTCACAGTCCAACAAGGTGTGCTGCATTCCAGTGATGCTTGTAATGTTTCTATAGTCAACGTAGCATTGAAACTGTTGCCTAACAAGTGCTTAAACCCATGTTCTTTCCTCTATTTAAACGCAGATGATTTTGGAGGAGCATCGGCTACTGCTCTAAACGGAGATATGTTTCAAGTGAGTGTGGTTAGAAAAACAAATGTCATCGTATTAGATGTTCTTGTTTGTTTCTGTGTTACAACACAATTGGCAACCGTGCCAGGAACGGACGTTGTTAACGTTACATCATTTGTAACATTAGGACTCCAACGGCACAGCTGACAGCTACTCAGCCATTGCCCAAGCCGACGTGCAGAGACAAGAACCTGAAAGCCTGCGCAAATGGAGGGAGGAACAAAAGGCTCGGCTGGAGGAATTAGGTACTGAATTATTTCCTGTATAATTATAAATAATCATCAGTAGGAAATTGTGCTTTTTGTGTTTGTTTTACAAACTGGGTAGACTGCCAAATTCAATTAAGACAATTATATGACATGTCATAATATTATATGTGACCCTGGACCACAAAACCAGTCTTAAGTCGCTGGGGTATATTTGTAGCAATAGCCAAAAATACATAGTATGGGTCAAAATTATTGATTTTTCTTTAATCAGGAAATTAAATAACAATCATATTCCATTAAGATATTTTGTAAAATCCCTACTGTAAAAACATCAAAATGTAATTTTTGATTAGTAATATGCATTATTAAGAGCTTCATTTGGATAACTTTAAAGGTGATTTTCTCAATATTTCGATTTTTTTGCACAATCAGATTCCAGATTTTCAAATAGCTCGGCCAAATATTGTCCTATCCTAACAAACCAAGCATTAATGGAAGGCTTATTTATTCAGCTTTCAAATATGTATAAATCTCAATTTCCAAAAAATTACCCTTATGACTGGTTTTGTGGTGCAGGGTCACATATGGAGGAAATTTCTCAGGTGAAAGCTCTTGGCTCTTTTTTTTTCAGTTTAAAACAAATCAATTATCTAGTTTATTCCACAAAACGCTGGTCCCTTGTTATGGTGGCCAACGTGTTTAGATCACTTGGCCAGTTTTTTGTGTTCCGTGTTTTGTGAAACAAATAATTCATGGGCGACAAATAGGGTACAGTGGCAGCATTAATCAAAAGCATTCACTTTAAGTTATGCTACAGCTACATAATAGACATCAGTATATATTATTTGCTACCAAAACATAAAAAATGCCAGCAATGAGAAAAGGTACGGTGGAAAAACAGGTAAAAGCCTTTATTCAAGTAGCTGATTTATAACAGGAATACTAGTTTTAAAAACATAAAGGAAAATAGCCAAACATATTATTATCTCACATATGTGACCCTGGATCACAAAGCCAGTCATAAGAAATTGAATTAAAATTAAATAAATAAGATTTCCATTGATGCATGGTTTGTTTGGATAGGACAATGTTTGGCCAAGATACAACTATTTGAAAACCTGGAATCTGCAAAAAATCAAAATATTGAGAAAATCGCCTTTAAAGTTGTCCAAATGAAGTTCTTAGCAATGCATGTTACTGATCAAAAATTAAGTTTTTATATATTTACAGTACGAAATTTACAAAATGTTTTCATGGAACATGATCTTTATTAATATCCTAATAATTTTTGGCATAAAAGAAAAAGTGATCATTTTGACCCATACAATGTGTTGTTAGCTATTGCTACAAATATACCCGTACTACTGGTTTTGTGGTCCAGGGTCACATATGAGAATTTGTGTGTTGTGTATGAACTTTCTTTGTTTTCCAATGTGCAGATGCAGCCTCTAAAGCAGCTGAGGCTGTGTGGAGGGAGAAGGCCCGGAAGGAACTAGAGGATTGGCATGTACACCAGAATGAACAGATGGAGAAGAATAAAGCCAACAACAGGTATTTTCACTCTGACATCCAAACTTTATTAAGCTGTATGTATTTGTTAGTGAAAATTAGGATGTAGACAGTTGTGAACCACCAGTCCATACGAGAAAAGACATTATAATAAAATGATTTGCCAAACTCTAGAATACAGGGCAGTTTTATTGTTTACCATTGTCATTATCATTATTATTATTATTACTTAAGCTGATGTAAAGACATTTGTTTTCATTTGTTTTTTTTTGTGAATAATGTCTATTTTTCTTATCAGGTAAATGTAATTAATCCATTATGAGTCTTACTGCATGGTTAATAATGCCAGCCACCTATCACACTTCTCAACAGACTCTTGCATGGTATCTGATTCCTTTTACTGTAGTTTTTCATGTGCACAGAGAAGACTGTTCCTAATGCTGTCTGCATATTTTTTTATTTATACCACTGCACAGCAAGCGCATGGACTTTGACTTGTGTCATATTGCAAATAGTTGCAATAATTTTTTATTGGGTGTACCATCCCTTTATTCACGGTACAATATTGTGTGTGTGTAAATTTACAGCAAATTTACACAAGGCACATGTCAAGATGATTAATCAATAAAGGAATGTTCCAGGTTCAATCCAGGTTAAGCTCTTAAAGAATGTAGATGTTATTTCTCAGAAACAAAAATTGTATTTACAATAATGCACTTAGAATTTTTACTGGGGGATTATCGAATTGATTTTTTACAGTCACTGACAGCATATGGTGTTGTATCTTCAGTCTTCTTGGTGTCATGAAAAAGTAACTGATGTACTGATGTACTTTAACACCTTTTTTCATGTGCAGCTTGTGCGAGACTGACTTCTTTATGTATCTCTCTCTTTCACTCTCCGGCTCCCATTTTTCTCTTCCTTTCATTTATCCTCATTTCTTTTTTCTCTTCTACTGTCCTGCCTGTTTGTGCATTAGGATCGCTGATAAGGCTTTCTACAAACAGCCCAACTCTGATGCCATAGGCTTTGTGTATGTTTAATGCAAATCATTGAAATGCACATAATTGCACTGCTTGCATCACATAAACATCCATTCAAAAGTCTGAGGTCAATAAGATATTTTTTAATGAAAAAATCTCCCATGCTCACCAAGGTGACATGTATTTGATTAAAAAATACAGTAAAAACATTCATATGGTAATATTGTCATATTAATATTGTAACATTGTATAATAATCATATACATAAAATGTATATGTGACCCTGGACCACATTAAAAAACTGGCAAGGGTACACTGTATGGGTCAAAATTTTCTATTTTTCTTTTATGTCAAAAATCATATATATATATATATATATATATGATATGTAAATCATATATAGATATTTTATACATTTCCTACCATAAATATATCAAGACGTTTTGATTAGTAATATGCAATGCTAAGTGCTTCATTTGGACAACTCTAAAGGTGATTTTTCACCATATTTAACTTTTTTGCACCCCCAGAATCCAGATTTTCAAACTTTTGTATCTAGGCCAAATATTGTCCTATCCTAACAAACCGTATATCAATGGAAAGCTTATTTGTTCAGCTTTCAAATCGCAATTTCAAAAAATTGACCCTTATGACTGGTTTTGTGGTCTACAAAATGTACTTTATTTCTGTGATGGCAAAGCTGAAACATTTGTTATTATTATTGATGTTAATTTCACAATCATTTGATGAATAGAAATTTGAAGAGTATTTTTTTCTAAAAACAGATTTTTTTAAACATTATTAATGTCTTTACTGTCACTTTTGATCAACTGAATGCATCTTTACTAAATAAAAGTATCAATATCTTCAAAAAAAAATACTTACTGACCCCAAAGTTTTGAAGAGTAGTTGTAATCACATACAGGCTTTATTTCTCACTCCATTTAGAGATCTGTTCCACCAACATTTTTAACAGTATTAACACTTTTCTACTTAATTTCTAGTTAAAGGAGAACTCCACTTCCAGAACAACAGTTTACAAATAATTTACTCACCCCCTTGTCATCCACAATGTTCATATCTTTCTTTCTTCAGTCGTTTTTTGAGGGAAAACATTTCAGCATTTTTCCCCATGTAATGGCCTGATTTTGAACTTCGGTTGTAAAAGATCCCAGCCGAGGAAGAAGGGTCTTATCTAGTGTAAAGATCGGTTATTTGAATAAAAATAATACAATTTATATACTTTTTAATGCCAAAACGCTCGTCTTGTCTTACTCTGCCTGGACTGTTTGTGTTCCTGTTCATGACAGTTCGGGTATGTCGAAAAACTCCCATCTCATGTTCTCCCTCAACTTCGAAATCGTCCTATATCGCTGTTTTACCCTTTTTTATTAAGGGTGTTTGATCTTCTTTGCATGTTCACTTTGCAGAGA
>JAHKKF010495453.1:0-13597 GCA_019740295.1 Labeo calbasu | reverse complement strand
TATGTAAACGGCTTTTATGTTAAATACTTTATTAAGGTCAGTACTAAAAAAAGCATTTTGTATGATCCCTCTTATTTTGGTAAAATAATTAACATTTTGCAGATTCTGCAAGGTGTATGTAAACTTTTGACTTCAACTGTATTACATTTCACATTTTACATAATTTGTAATCTGACTACTTTTAGGTTACTTTTGATTAGGTTAATTTAATTATTTTTTTTATTTTTGTAATTTCATATAATCAACCCAGCAGCGTGTGTAAGCATTGTAGCATGTGTGGTCACTCTGGTGAGGAGAATGCAGTTGGCTGGATGTACTTTGAGATATGTGAGTGCACTGTGGTTGGGAGTATCATGTTAAGTCTCCCTAGTGAGTATATATGGAGTGTATGTTCATATGATAACTTCCCTGGAGGGCAAGTGTCCATTAATCACTCGGATGCTCATCTGTTCCTAACGCTTCATTAGCTCTCCTTCCTCCGTCTCTCACTCTTTCTCTGTCTGTTTCTTTACCCCTCTCGTTCCACCTTTTCTCCTTTTTACTTCACTTGAGAGTTCCACGCTCACTCAGGGTCCCTGTATTTACTGTTCCTTGCGCACGCAGGTTAGGAACATAACACGTCATGCTTCCTTGCTTTTGTTTGGGAATGGCCAGAAAATGAGGAGTGGACTGGTAAATGATTGAAAGGGGAGAATGAGTGAATGGGGCCTGTTGAAAGGCAAAATGTTAGACAATTGGCTGATTCTGTATTCAAACACAGCACTTCTCTGTCTCAGGGATTGATTTGTATTAAAATGCCTTTACTTCAAAAATTGTTGTCAAATGAAAAAAAAAAAAGGTGAAAGTATTTTTTAATTGGGTGTCTTTATGCCCTGTTACAACGGCATTACCATCACCATCATTTCCTTCACATTTGTTAATTCATAAAAAAGTTATATATAATATACATGCACCACAGGATAATTTGGCCATTTGTATATTATCTATTGATAGACATTGTCATTTGACATATTAAACTAGTAGAAATGTTAAAAGTACATTCATACATTCAAATGTTGTTTTTCAGTCCTTGTCCTCCTCACAAAGATTTGATTGATCCCTGTGTTTGCTTTGCATGAAACTTTCGGTGTGATGTCATACAGCACAACAGACCCTTTGTGGTGCTCTTTATGTGTGCGTTTGTGGTGTCGGCGTGTATTTACTGTGCTCTTTCGTATGTTAAAGCATTAACAGGACATGTGGGCATGTGATGAGTCAGTGTTTAGAGTGAGTCACTCGTTTGTGTCCCAGCATGCCTTGAGATTAACGTATATCCCAGGAAAATCCACTAAACATATGAAGAGTTTGACTTGATTGGAGAAGTTTTACTCTAATCCAGTTAGTGGGCAACATACATAGTGTTTACCTGCGTGTGTGTAAGTTTGTCACATTGTCCTGTAAATTCTGACATATTAAATAATAAAAAATAATAAATAGAGGGAAAAAAAAGTTTGCATATGTGTTATATGTTTTGTATCACATTTGATATTTTGATTTGCTCATAAAGTATGATATAGGAGAATATGGAGCTCATACTGGAGAAGAAAAAAACCTTAATTTGATTCAGGGGCCCTAATGGAGCAAAAAAATATGCAGTTTGGAGCAGTTGCTGATATTTATGGAAGCCTGTTACCACTAAATAAAAAAAATGTAACTTTTTATCTCATAATTCTGTCTTTTTTCTTGCAATCACGTGTTTACATCTTGCAATTCTGACTTTTTTCTCTGAATTGTGTGATATAAACTCGCAGTTGCAAGATATAAAGTCAGAATTGCAAGATATAAACTGACTTTCTGACTTTTTTAACATATCATTTTTTCCATTTTTCCCCCTCAGAATTGGACTATATAACTCGCAATTGCAAGCTTAGATATAAACTCAAAATTGCAAGAAAAAAGTCTGAATTGTGAGATACAAACTTGTATTTATGAAAAAAAAAGAAATGAAAAAAGTTTATATCCCACTATTCTGACCTTATAACTCACAGTTGTTTATATCATGCAATTCTGACTTTATAAGTCGCAAATGCAAATGTATATCTCACAATTCTGAGAAAAAAGTCAGAATTGCAAGATAATTCACAATTTGGGAAAAAAAGGCAGAATTGTGAGATACAAAAAAAATCAGAATTGTGAGTGTATGTCCCGCTATTCTGACTTTATACGATATTGCAAGATATCTGACTTTTTCTTCTCAGAATTTCTTCTCAAACTTGCAGTTGTCAGAACATATCCCCTCAGAATTATACTATATAACTAATACTATAATCGCATGCTTATATCTCACAATTCTGAGAAAAAAGTCAGAATTGCGAGATATGAACTCAGAATTGCAGGAAAAAAAGACAGAATTGCGAGAAACAAACTCATATTTAAATATATAACCTCATATATATATAAACTCATAATCTCATTTTTTTTATTTATTTCTTTTTTTATTATTGTTTTTTATTTATTGTGTGATGAGCTGTGACATGTGACATGTAAATTTCCCTTTGGGATTAATACAGTAGTAATTAATAAAGTAACTCAACTCAACTCATATTTGCAAAAAAAAAAAAATAAATCAAAATTGCAAGTTTATGTCCCTCTATTTTCACTCTAAAACTCACAATTGTGAGTTTATATTACGCAATTTTGACTTCATTAGTTGCAATTTGAAATGTATATCTCCCAACTCTGAGAAAAAAGTCAGAATTGTGACATATAACTCGCAATCGTGAGAAAAAAAGATACAAACTTTACTATACAAATATTGTGTGATTTAAACTCGCAATTTTGAGAACAGAATTGGACTATATAACTCGCAATTGCAAGCTTATATCTTATATAAGTTTATCTTTATATCTTTATAAGTTGCAATGGCAAATGCATCTCTGTTCTGAGAAAAAAGTCAGAATTGCGAGATACCAAACTCAAATTTGCAAAAAACAAAACAAAACAGAAAATCCACTATTTTCACTTTATAACTCACAATTGTACGTTTGTATCACGCAGTTCTGACTTTATAAGTTGCAATTGCTAATGCATCTCACAATTCTGAGAAAAAAGTCAGAATTGCAAGATATAAACTCGCAATTGCAAGAAAAAAAGGCAAAACTGTGAGTTTATATCCTGCTATTCTGACTTTGAAACAACTGTGAGTTTATATCACTCAGTTTTGAGAAAAGTCAGAATTGCTAGTTTGTACACTCTCAGAAAAAAAGGTACAAAAAGCTGTCACTAGGATGGTACCTTTTCAAAAGTTGTACCTCAAGAGTTTATTTTGGCACCTCAAAGGTAGATACACTCATGCCATAGAAGAACCATTTTTGTTTAAATGGTTCCATAAAGAACCTTTACCATCTGAAGAGCTTTTCTGTTTCACAAAAGGTTCTTTGTGGCGAAAGAAGGTTCTTCAGATTATAAAAAGGTAAGAAAGAGTTGGTTCTTTAAAGAACCTTTGACTGAATGGTTCTTTGTGGAACCAAAAATGGTTCTTCTATGGCATCGCTGTGAAGAACCTTTTAAAGCACCTTTATTTTTAAGAGTGTATTAGCACCTAAAGTGTACATATTAGTACCTAAAGGGTACAAAAGTGTTCCTTTTGAAATGGTACTGCCCAAGTAACAGCTTTTGTACCTAGTTTTCTGAGAGTGTATTACGCAATAGAAAAAAAAGTTATTTTTTTATTCAGTGGCGGAACAGGCTTCCATAGATAATTATATGCCAAAAAGTAATGTAATTTTTAATAATAGCATGACAGAGTACTTACATAAAAGTTGCCAATATCTCCCAATAACTTTATAAAAATCACTAAAGATTCTACAGTGTGGCATGAACTGAAGGGGAATGTTTTTACACTTGTACTAAAAGGTCTTTTACTTGCTAAAACAGATGACAAAAGGCATGTAGTAGATTGTATACAACAGGTTTTTCAGTGAAGTTTTAATCATGTCAATAATCTAGAGGCCTTAGAAATGTGCTCATCAAATATGATACAGTAGGTGTTATAGAGTTAAAGCAGCTGCTGAGGGTCAGTGTTAAAAACAAGACGCAGTCTTTCCATTTTCCACACACATTGTAGTGGACAGAGATGAAGAAAAGAAAAAGGTAGAAGAAAGACAAGGGAAAATAGAGGGAGTGAGCATGAGGAGGGATTAAATGTGCGCGAGGATGGGGGTGGTGGAGGAGCAAGGGGCCATAGACAAAGTGAGAGAGGGAGGAGGGTAGCAGAAGAAGGGGGCGGTGCTGTGGCAGCAAACAGCAGGGAAAGAGAGGAGAGGACAGGACACAGAGGAAGGGGGTTTCTACCAGAGAAAAGAGAGCAAACTTTGGCATGAGGAGGAGGAGCAGAAAGAATGAGCGTGTGAGAGAGAAGGAAAGAGATAGAGAGAGTGTGTGTAACACACAGTGAGCAGACTGGGATTGTACCTCCAGGACAGACTGGGGAGACGCGAGGAGGCAGCCATGCAGAGCACTATGGGTATGTCAGCAACACAACTGTATTTATTACGCCCTCCGAATGCACGAGAGTTCAGATTACCACTGCAGCTCACAAGAGCTTTGAAGTGATGTGAAATGAATGATTAACTTTCTTAAAGCTGATAGCACTGGGGTGAGAAGGAGCTCTTTGAAGTTTAGCAGCACTGTTAGTGCTTTCTTTTGAGGAGAGATCTGTGGGAGAACGTTTGCAGGGCACAAAGTTAATGATAATGTGTTATTTTGACGATAAAGCAAGTTGGCTGCTACTCAGGATTTGTATTGTTCTGTCAGAGCTCAAAAGATATAACAGAGATCTCATTTTGTGTTTCGTATAAACTTCGTCTCTGATGATTCATGAAATTCCTAGTCTTTGGAGAAATAAGAAAGGGGCAGAATGAAATGACTGTTGATATTCAGTATATAGATCATTTGATCTTGGAAGAAGTTGAGAAATATCTGAGTTTATATTGAGATCTTTGACAAATCTGAGCTAAGGTTAAAACTTTGAGATCTTTTCTGGAACTCAGGAGGAGACATGTGAGATCACTGGGGCTTTTCCCACAGGAAAACGATCTAAGATGTATGAGCCTTAAACAAAAGTCTTCGTTTGCTCTCCTTTTAATGAAATTGTTGTCTAGAAGACATACTGTAAGTGTGATATCTTTTATGGGTTTTGTTTCATATACTCTTAAAAATAAAGGTTCTTCATTAGCATCTATGGTTCCATGGAACCTTTCCATTCCACAAAAGGTTCTTTAGAATATTTAAAATGGTTTCATTTAAAAATGTTCTCTGAAAGGTTCTTTGGAGAACCAAGAATGCTTCCTTTATGACATCACTGTAAAAACCTCCTTTGGAACCTTTATCTTGAAGAGTGTGTAGGAATTTATATCTGTTGTAAAGAGTGTTTGTTGAGCTGTTAGGTTGTTGTAGCTGGTTTGTCTCTGGTTTGTTTGTGTGTCAGCAGGGCCTTGTGAATGGATTGATTTACAGGCCTTGAGCTGTTTGATTTTTTGTTTTGGAAGTACTTAAACATTAATGTTCTTTATTAGCATCTATAGCTCCATTAAAGAACCTTTCCGCTGCACAGAATGTTGGAAAAAAGGTTCTTTAGATGATTAAAATGTTCTTCACACTGGTTCTTATAAGAACTGTTCACTAACAAATGGTTCTTTTGTGGAATTTTAGTGAAAACCCCCTTTTGGAACCTTTTTAATAGTGAATATGAAGTAAAAAGTTGGCGTATGAACAACTGGCCCGGATTGGAGCGTCCGACGTCCAGCACACACACATACACTCCAATCACTCCTCGCCGAGTGCTTACACAAAGCTTCTTCGAACTAGTCAAACACCACTAAGCTTCTTGCCCAGCGTGAGGCCTGATCTATTGACATTTCGTTTTCGAAAGGGATGAAGTTTAGATTGAAACGCCCCCAAGTATACTGAGATTCCCATTTGTGTTTAAAGTGGATGTGACTCAGCTCATGGCACATTCTTATACAGTAAAAGCTTGAAATAGAGCGGGCCGTTACTGCGTGTCAGCAGCGTCCAGACTCGGCTCCAGATGAGATCACCTAGGGGGGTGGAAAGGTGCTTGCGTCAGTGAGTCGGAAAATAATAGATGAGTTAAATCACTCTCATATGTTACAGGGCTCTGAAATACAGCCTTAGTAAATGCGGTCAGCTCACTGTCTCAGTAAGGACAGTATGTGCTTCAGTGACCGACTGGCTGTGTCTCACAGGTCTAGATTCTTGTACCATCTATTTCCATTTATGAGATGCTTTTATGTGCCAAGTATTTATGTAGCTTCCTGCAGACGTATATACAGAGGGAGAGCTCATTAACGTCGACTCAGTCTCAGCTGACTTCACTGAATCACAACTTTCCATGCCACTCTTTTCCTCTCCGTCTGAGCTCGGTTGGGACAGTGTCTGTACGTCCACATCCTCTTGCGGCTGGTCCGACTGTGGCGTGTTTGCAAGTTTTCATGACCAGCTCCAAGGATGTGTTTTTTTCTGTTTGCGGCTCCTACGTGGTTCACCATCTCTGCACTTTTGAGATGAATTACATATTCATGCTGGCATAGTTTGTCTGAGGCCACGCTGGTTATGTAAGCGCTGGTGTGGAATTAATTTACCGGTATGTGCGCTGTGCCACTTTTCCCCCCAACTGCAGTGCATTTCTGCGCTGTGATTTCAGTTTGATCATGAGACTGATGATTATGGCTTGTCAGAAATACCGCAAGATTATTTATTTGTCTCTTTCTGCTGATGCTTGGTTCAGAAAGCTTCGAGAGGAGGCAGAGAAGCCATTTTGAGAAGATCAATGGCCACAGCCAGTAAAGAAATACATTTGACTTGAAGAATTCAGAGAGGCTGCACATAAAAGTTATCTGTGGTCTATTTAAAGAGAGACCAGAGTACCAATCATTCCTGAGGCAGTAGCAAAACACATCTTTCTATCTCTAACACTGCTCATTTTCATTTTATGTACTTCTTTGTAAAAAATATCACATTCAATTTATGATAAAAACTGGTAGCTATGGTTGCCAAAAATAGTAAGAAGGGGGAAAACTACAGTGATGATGTTTCAGGTATCATGAGAAGGCGTATTGCTGCTTGTATACATGTGTTACATGTACATACACATACTTGTAAATTTTATTAAGTGATATAATTCCTGATCTACCAAAATCAAATTTTTACATAAAATGGATAATCACCATAATACAGATAGCAAAACAGAAAGCCATATGATGAATCAGAGTTCATCGTAAGTGATTTGTTCATAATACAAGGGCAATACCCTTATATGTGACCCTGGACCACAAAACCAGTCATAAGGGTCAATTTTTTGAAATTGAGATTTATACATCATCTAAAAGCTGAATAAATAAGCTTTCCATTGGTGTAAGGTTTGCACAATATTTGGCCGAGATACAACTATTTGAATATTGGAATTTGAGGGTGCAAAAAATTTTTGAGAAAAGCAACTTTAAAGTTGTCCAAATTAAGTTCTTAGCAATGCATATTAATAAGCAAAAATTAGGTTTTGATATATTTGCGGTAGGAAATTTACAAAATATATTCATGGAACATTATCTAACTTTAATATCCAAGTGATTTATGGCATAAAAGAAACATGGATAATTTTGACCCATACAATGTATTTTTGCCTATTGCTACAAATATGCCTGTGTTACTTATGACTGTTTTGTGGTCCAGGGTTACATACAGACCGTGCGCAAGGTCATACACTAAGACAAAACACCATCTAGGTAATACACAACACCAAAATAATGCAATAAACAGTCACTAAATAACATAATGCAATACAAAACACCCAAATGTATACTGATAGAAAACTAAAACTATTTAAATAAAACAATTATGTGATGTCACACAGGGACCTCAGATTTTCCCTGTAAATTATATAGTAATTCATAATTTTTCTTCCAAAAACCCTAAATCTGACAGTATTTGACTGTAAAAAAATTTATAATATGACGTTAAGCCATTTTTTCATTGTATATGTTAAGGTTACAGTTAACTAGTTAGGAAGTTTTTTTCCTTAAAAAAAAGTTGGTATATGTTTTGTTTTCCATATTGTAGTTATCAGATATCAACAAAAAAGTACCATGGTATTTCCATACATTTTTTGGACGTTGATTTATTTGGTAGTAGTAAATACACTAAACGTTTTATTTTAAAGAACAGTTTAAAAAAAAAAAAAAGTGCTCTGCTCTGATTGGTCAGCTGGCGAGCCTGTTGTGATTGGCACAGAGAGGAGTACTTGAGCAAGTTAGCGAGCGCTACCATCTGTGTTGCCAAGACCATGGTTGTTTTTAATGTCGCGGGCTGTAGCGACCCCAATACTGTCATATTTAGCCCCTGGAATGCAAATTTACCAGGGGAACTCCGACAAAAGCGTGTATTTTACACCCCGGAAGGCGATTTTAACGGGGACCCCCCTGAAACGCGATGGACCCTTTTCACAAGCCTGTGATGACGCGTTTCAACGGTCATCATCATTATCATAAATCCTTTAAAGTTTTTTTATATTTTGATTTTTAAAAATATGTATGTACATTTATAACACTATACTTTGTATTATATCACCATTTTTATCAAGTTACAAAAAAACTAGTTAACACTATGCGAGGGTGTTCCTCATGCCGTGTCTATGGGAGGGACGGTAAATTTGACATTGTTCTCTCTTCTGACTGCCGATATCAGTCTAGCTCAATTTTTTCCTTTGATTGAAAGTCGTGAAAACACTAAGTGTAGATTTTCTTTTGCTATTTGAGCAACTGGGAATGCAAAAAACATATTTATGGTACTCTCCCATTCACTGCTCTCGGATATTACCCAACTATGACGTCTTCTGCTATGAGAAACCCGGAAATGTGAGAAAGATCCATTGGGCTAGTTTTGAGGAGCATCTGGGTGGGTTTTGTTGTGAAAACCTGGCAACCCTGAGCTGCATGCACCTTTACATAAAACAATAATATAGCGCTCCAGTCCGGTTTTTAAATTATGACATAAAAACATTTTGATAACACTTATGCAAGTGAATTGTGCCCACAGCTAAAGTTTAGCTGCTAAACTGTAAACACTTAACAAAACAATAATGGTGGTTATGTTAGCCAAATGCTAATGTGACTAACTGATGAAACAATACAGTTTGTAAACCGAAATATGTCTACATTCTTTATTATTAAACAAAGTAATTAGAACAACGACAGTCTACATTAATCAACATATTCTTAGAAAATGATAAGTGGGTTTACAGCAAATTATCAGAACTATTTCAGCAAGACAGTAATGTAATATCGTGGTTTACCTGGAAAGCTAAAGCTGCACTAGGTATACATCACATGTTAGCACAAAAAACAGTTATTTTGAACACTCACTTGAAAATGTACACATAACGTATCAATCGTACTAACAGTTTGTGGTTTGGAGATGGTTGTTTGTCCAAATAAAGAAGATCAGAAGCCAAAGAAGATAAAAGCCAAGATTAGAGAAGTAGCTTCGGTAAAATGATGAGCACAACAAAAGGTTCGAATTGTGTTGCTGTGGCATCATAGAAAAAATTAATTTTAACCACTGATTGTTCACGTCACCTTTCGGCAATGAAAACAAAACAAACTTGCTTTCACAACGCAGAACACAGTGTCTTCTCGACATGATGTAAACACACTAACTAGCGGAAGTGTTTGTGGGCAGGTCAGTGTTCGTATTTCGTGAGCAGGTGGGGATTATGCTAATGTGTTACCCAATGACGTACATCGGTAACAGGCAGAAGATTCGAAAACATGACGACTTGTTAAAGCGATTCTAAATCATCTTTCTTTATATATAAAGAGACTATATCTTTATGTATAATGCACTTCTTTGATTAATAACTTTGCAAACTGTTTACACTGAAGGATAGCTACGTTACAAACTGCAAAAAAGATATTTTTCGAAAACCCATATGACCTGCTCTTTAAACCTTTGTAAAACAGAATCAGGCTACATTTTGTACTGTGATTTATTCAGCTAAGTCTGGAAAAGTATTTGAGATTACTTTTTTTTTTATATCAAAACCTTTTGAATTTGAAGAAACATTGGCTAACAGTCATTTCTGCTGGGCATGTCCTTATATGCTCTTTAATAACCCAACTCTGTCCTCTCCCCTGTTCATAACTGAAGGCCTGGATTTCACTCAGTATTGTTTTTTTTTTTTTGTTTTTTTCAGGCCAAACTCAGTACATTTTAAATACTTTATCACTTTATTACCATCCTATCAGTGGCATCTCCTCAAAATGGCCACTCTCACAGTAATAACAGTGCGGTGGAGCCACAGCTCCTCTCCGTTCTGCTGTTATTCCAAGTGTCTGTTTCTGACCACCGGATTGAACTGAATAACCATTAGTGGTTGGAAATTCCTACCGTGGCAAAGAGCAGCTGACTCAGAAACAACTGCCTTCTGGATGTTACATGGCCATTTCAACACTGGACGCTTTTCTACTGCTTGCAAATGGCCAGAATTGCAATGGGTCAAACTGACCGAGTATTGTTGACCACAGAGTGATATACTGACTGTCACAGCCAGACTTTAATATCAGACATAATATCTGATCTGTTTTGCACATTTAGACAGGAAGATTCCGTTTGACGTCATATAAAGCAACCAGTTCATTTTGTTTTTATGTTCAGTTTTTATATACTTTGGTAAGTCTAGTGAATAGTTATCCTCATAAACATGTTGTTCCAAACCCATAAGACCTTCGTTCATCTTCGGAACACAAATTAAGATATTTTTGATAAAATCCAAGAACTTTCTGACCCTGCATAGGCAGTAACACAACTGACATGTTCAAGGCCCAGAAAGGGAGTAAAGACATCGCTAAAATAGTTCATGTGACATCAGTGGTTCAATCACAATGTTATGAAACTATGAGAATACACTTTCTGCACAAACAAAACAATAACAATTTCTTCTCTTCTCTGGTTTTGTAATGTATAAACCGTACTATCTTTCTGGGCCTTGAATGTGTCAGTTGTGTTGCTGTCTATGCAGGGTCAGAAAGCTCTCGGATTTCTTAAAATATGTTAATTTGTGTTCCAAAGATTAACAAAGGTCTTACAAGTTTGGAATAACATGAGGGTGAGTAATTAATGACTGAATTTTCATTTATTCCTTTAACTTTACTATAAAGGTGCCTTAAATGAAGTTTTTACATAAGGTGAAACCAAACAGGTTAAGCTGTTTTAGTTGTACGTAGAATCTAAATTGTATGCAGTGGTCAAATCAAGTTTGCATTAGCAGTCTTTGCTCAAAATCATAAGTTTATTAAATAAAAATGTTCTTTCTAATGTACGTTTTTAAAGTATTTTATATCAATACTGTGTAACACTTTACAATAAGGTGTCGTTTGTTAACTAACATGAACAAACAGTGAATACATTCACTACATTATTTATTAATCTTTGTTAATGTTAGTTAATAAAAATACAGTTGTTCATTGTTTGTTAGTTCACAGTGCATTAACTAATTTTAACAAACACAACTTGTGATTTTAAAAACGCATTAGTAAATGCTGAAATTAACATTAACTAAGATTAATAAATGTGGTAGAAGTATTCTTTCTTAGTTCGTGTTCACTAATGTAGTTAACTAATGTTAACTAATGAACCTTATTGTGAAGTGTTACCCAGTATTGTTACTTAAAATAATTTATGAAAAGAGAAGTTCACTTCCAGAACAAAAATGTACAGATAATTTACTCACCCCCTTGTCATTCAAGATATTCATGTTTTTCTGTCTTCAGTCGTAAGGAAATGATGTTGTTTGAGGAAAACAATTCAGGATTTCTCTCTATAGTGGACTTCTATGGTGCCCACAAATTTGAACTTCCAAAATGCAGTTTAAATGCAACTTTAAAGGGCTGTAAACGATCCCAGCCAAGGAAAAAGGTTCTTATCTAGCAAAAAAAAAAAAAAAATACAATTTATATACTTTTTAATCTCAAATGCTCGTCTTGTCTAGCTCTGTGTGAAAAAAGAAAGACATGAACATCTTGGATGACAAGGGGGTGAGTAAATTATCTGTATTTTTTGTTCTAGAAGTGAACTTCTCCTTTAATGTAAGTAATGTCTTTTCTAGTAATTAATTATGTTGCTAGACTGTATTTTGGTTCCCTAAACAGCTATTTAATACCTTTAAATACTTGCATATTCATGCCACCATTGCATATTCTATGTGTAATAATGAAGGTGATTTTAAATTTACAAAATGACTTTGTTTAGATCGCACGGCTCCTGAGATGCTTGCACTCAATGTACTTTATTGCAATCGGGCCATGGGAGGTTGTTCCCGCTGGCAGATGCTCAGTAATGGGCACCACGGCTGGCGTCTGGGCCTGTGCCAGCGGATTCAGCCCCCGCACACTGGGTGAAACAAAATGTCCGCTGTTGATTGGCAGGTAGTGTCAGTCCAGATGGCAGCAGCTCCTGTGTGGTATTGTGCGAATAACGTCGCCCGCTGCATCTCATTCTGGAGTTCGAGCCAGCCGGCTCTTTTCTGAAAGGCTCACTGGATGGGATGCCCAGGGAGGCTCGGACAGTGAGACAGGAGAGATTGTCTTCGGGAGGTTTGTGAGGCGGCTCGGGCCCCGTTCAAGGGGGCCTTTAATAGAGCCCATATGCTTTGAGATGCTAAAGAGCCGACCAGCCCCCTGTCTTCCCTAAAGTTTGAGACGAGTTTCCCTCTCTCACTCATTCTTTTATGAGTCCCTCTACTTCCCTCTGTTGTTCGCCTGCCTGCGATTGATTTATGCATGTTCGCTAACACTCCACCTGCTCAGGTTTGAATTTGCCTTTTTTCTTATGCTCTATCGTTCTCTTTCCTCTCTGTGGAGTTCTCTCTCTGTTTTTGTTGCAAACTCCGGCTCCCTCCCCCTCTCGCTCTCTTTCACCCCAGGCAGTGCACATGTAGGCCTCAAGTGTCATGGCAACAGCCCCAAACAGAGCCAAAAGCCAAAAGCCTGCAACAGCAACAGGTTGGCAGTGAAACTTAGCAGGGCCAATAATGCTTGTTCTACAGGCAGCGTTTCCCTGCCGCTTTTAATTCGATCCAGCGCTTCAACAAAGAAACATGCAATTAATTGAGTTGAGGAAGACAGCTACAGGGATTTACCATGAAAAACGAGTCGCTTTACATGGAGAGTTTATGTGGTCTCTGGGAATCGTTGTTGTAGTGTTGTTGTGTTGTTGTGTAAGAGATTTGAAATTCAAGTGAACTATCTAATGCCAAAATGAATTTTCCAACTTTGTAACAGTTAAGATGTCCTGTTGTGTTTCATAATTCTACACTGTAAAAAATAAAAAACACAATTTGTTGAGTCAGCTTAAAGTAAGTTGTTATCCTGCTGCCTTAAAATTTTAAGTTCAGTCAACTAAAATAAGTTTATTCAACTTGAAATCTTAAGTTGTACTAAATAACAACGTAGATATTTGTGTTTGCTAAACTTAACAGATGGGTAAGTAACCCAGCTGCCTTAAAATTTGAAGTTGATTCAACTCAAATATCTAAGTTGTCACTTAG